>PVIC010019471.1:5774-30525 GCA_004025085.1 Thryonomys swinderianus
TTTTTTTTTTTGAGACAGGGTCTCGCTTTGTAGTTCAGGCTGGCCCTGAGCTCACTGTGTAGCCCAGACAAGCCTCGAACTCAGCAATCCTACTGCCTCTGCCTCCGGAGTGTTGGGATTACAGGCATTAGCTACCAGGCCTGGCACTATGGTATGTGGTCCTGACTGCTGGTGGGCGTGAGTCACCACACCCAGCATTGTTGTATGTGGTTACCTGGATCAAACTCAGGACCCTGTGCTTGCAAGGCTGGCGCCAGAACCACTGAGCTAAATCTGCCATCCAGCCCCAAATTTTTTAATAGGTAGGTTTTCTGATTATATGAGATCCTTTGACTGAAAATTTAGTATACTTTTACACAATTGCAAATGGTTAGCTCAGTAAAGAAACAGTTTTAACTTGAGTATGTGATCTAATTCTACCACCTATACACACCCATTGGGCAAGAGCCAATGCTTGTGGGCCCCCACACTTTCACTTGTGTTTTTGAAAAATGATGTCATCCAGAGGTTGGGATGGCCTATGACAGGACAGCAGCATTGTTGCTTTTGTGTATTCTAAAGAGAGAATTCACCACCACCACCCCCAAAAAGTTTAGTCTTATTTATTTATTTTGGTATACTATACTCTTATTACCCCCCCAAAAAGTACCATAAATTTAAAGTGACTTTTTAAATTCCAAACCTTGCAGATTGGTCCCAGCGTATTTGTACTAAACTACTTCTCTAGCTTTTGTTGTTGATGTTGTTGTTGTTGTTGTTGTTGTTGTTGTTTTAGCTTAAATTTCGTATCAGGACAAAGTTTCACTAAGTTGCTCACATTGGCCTTGAGCACTGTTACAATTCTCCAGCGTCAACTTCTAGAGTGCTAGGATTATAGGGATGAACCATCATGTCTGGCTCTATTTTTAAAAATGGAAAAAGAGCCGGGCGTGGTGGCTCACGCCTGTCATCCCACCACTCGGGAGGCAGAGGCAGGAGGATTGCTGAGTTCGAGGCTTGCCTGGGCTACATAGTGAGCTCAGAGCCAGCCTGAGCTACAAAGCGAGACCCCGTCTCAAAAAAAAAAAAAATTTCATTTATTTGTAATATGATAGTCCTGCCTTACCTTCATAGGTTTCAAGATGCTTTTACTTACTGATAACACATTATCTTTTATAGCAATTTATAAACCACTTTCACATACATTTTAAAATCTTTAGTTCTCAAGATTACAGTAGTATTATCAGATAATATTATCCCCATTTTACAGGAAGTGATTAGTCCAAAGTCACAGAGCTCCCACATGGTATAGCTCTTGGGGGTAATTCAGCATGGTGTGATTTTCTGGAATTTTGTGCTATTGCTACCCTTCATAAACTGCATAATCAAAAGTTCCATGTTATATTTCATTTTAAAGGAAATGGAATTGAATCCCAAGTTTCATTTATATTGTTTAATAATTACTCTTTTTAAAAAATACCAATCATATGTCATATGTGTTGATCAAGAATTTCCCCCCGTAATATAACTTGAGGTTATAGGCCTTTACAAACTATATGTAGACCTTTGTGTTAACTTGTTTTTCCCTTGGCTGTTTGTGGTAGATGGCAGTTAGGCATAGATGAGATCAAGTCCATGTTCTTATACCAAAGGAAACAGATGTCTCATTTTCACAAGGTTTAGAGCCATTTCAGACTTATGAACTTCACAGAGATAAATGGGAACTGTCAAACCAAAGGATCATTGTTCACCAAGATTGCCTTCTGTAACTTTCACTTTTCCACTTTCTTCCTCCTTTTTTACCATCTTTATCTTTTATTCTTTTTTCTTTTTTTAACATTTCTTTTCCATATTACCAATCTACCTCATTTGAAGTTTGATTAGAAACTATATTCTTTTGTAATTCAAAGGAGCTGTCTTAG
Organism: Thryonomys swinderianus; assembly: GCA_004025085.1. Taxonomy (NCBI): domain Eukaryota; kingdom Metazoa; phylum Chordata; class Mammalia; order Rodentia; family Thryonomyidae; genus Thryonomys; species Thryonomys swinderianus. Next base: position 7,676 of record PVIC010019471.1, read on the forward strand.
TTTACTTCCTTTTTGTGATAGTTCCCTCTTTGCCCAACTATCTACTGGGTCCAGTATGTGTATAATGTACCTTTACACCATCGGAGCCACCTGGAGTGTGAGGAGTTCAGACTTACTGGCAATGACTGGTAATATACTGTCATTACTTATAAGAGTAATAAAGGTACTTAGTTGTTCTTTATATTTCTGATCATCTACATATCTGAGTTTCACTCAAATCATGACAAAAGGAACAGTGCGTAAATATTTATACAAATCTTTTGGGGGGGGCAGAAACAGGGATCAAACTCACAACCTTGCACTAGTACCACTGAGCTAAACCCCCAACTCCTATAAATCTTTTTTTTTTTGATCCCTGGGGTCGAACTCAGGACCTTGTGCTTGTAAGCCAGGCACCAGAACCAGTGAGCTAAATCCTTAGTCCTTATGCAAGTCTTTTTCATTTCTTTTTGTTGTACTTAAGATTAAATCCACAGCATTGCACATGCTATTCAAGCATTCTGTTCCCTGAATTATATTCTTAGCCTTGATACAAATTGTTGGTTTTTGCTAGTATCACCTCAGAGAACTCATGAATCTATTTATGAAATACCAAACTTAATGGGATATTAGTGTTCCCATGTACACCAGATTGAATTTTGTTTTGCAAGAGTTGTTTTTTTGTTTTTGAGACAGGATCTCATTACATAGTTCAGGCTGGCCTTGAACTCACTGTGTAGCTTAGGCTGGCCTTGAACTCACGGTGATCCTCCTGCCTTAGCCTCCCCAGTACTGAGATTACAGGCATGTGCCGTTATGGTTGGCTGCTTTGTAGTAGCTGAATGTTACTTCTCATTTTAAAGAGTTTACCTTCCTAGAATAAGCCTAAGTCATTGAAAATAGCAAGCTTTGTAGGGTTTTTTTTACTTTTTTCTTTTGAGATGAATGCTATGTTGTTCAGGTTGCCTTCAGTCTCAAGATCCTCCTGCCTCTGCCTCCCTATTAGCTGGGATTACAGGCACACACCTCTATGCCTATCTCATGCTGTATGTCTTGATATAAAATCTTATTCCTCCACCCCCTGTGAATACAGGCAATACTGAAAATGACTTGATATAGAATATGTATTCCTTTTGCTCATTGTGGCTCTAGCAAGTGTTTAACATTGCTTTAAACAAATTATTCCTTTTTCCCTTCTCTTCCTCTTGTCTTATATTCTAAGACAATTATTTTTATGCTTTGCTGACTTTTATTTGGATTGCTTTGGAATTTGCCTCAGGATATAAAATTCTGGTGTACCAGTGATTTTGGGGGGTTGTTTTTGTTGTTGTTGTTTTGGGTTTTTTGGCACAGAGGATCAAATTCTGAACCTTGTACTTACAAGGCAGGTGCTACCACTACTGAGCTAAATCCCCAGTCCATGTACCAGTGTTAGTTCTGGAGAAAATAACCCAAATTCCAATAAATAAATCACCATGTCTGTTAGAAGCAGCTACCACATCATTTCTTTCAGAAAGCATCAAGGTGTTTAAATCTCAAGGTTCAGTATCTCTGTTCTGTTCTCCAGTCTGTCATTGTGGACCTTCTCCAGGCCTTTGCATTAACTGCCTCTTGACTCAAATATTCTGGCTTTCCTGGGACTCTGTTACCTCCCTTCTCCAGAGACCGGGTTACACCCTCTGTGTGTGGTACTCTGCTCTCTTCCTGGCTCTGTTTCAAGCTCACTGTCTCACTAGATATAATCTCTTTGAGGATGGACTTTAACTTGTTCATAATTATATCCTTGCTACCTGGCATGAAGCCTGGCACATAATAGATATTAAATAAGTATTTTCAGAAGGAATGGACAAAATAATAGTAGAAAAGTTACCTAGTTTCATATTTTTTCCAAATTTAAAAACCATTATAAATCTATTCTGCCAAAATATCCATTTGTTATCTTGATTAACACTAGACTTCTTTATGCAAGTGGAAGGTTTTAGTTATTTAGTTATACTTCAAAATTTGAGACTAGCAAAATGGATTCTTTATTGAGACATCTTGTTCCTCTCGGGGGGGGAATTATAGTTCATCTGCTCAAAGGAAATAGCATAATATGTTACTAATGTGAATTCTGAAATAATTGAGAATATCTTGTTTCTGCGTGTAAATAGTAAGATGCAGAGCTTGCTGTATTGAGCTGTAGAGCTTGAGCTTGTTTGAGGGCCAAGGTCCTGTGCTCCGTCCCTGTTAGTAGAGGCAAAGCATGACATTCATTACGTGGATGTTTCTTGTGGAGACTGCAAGCTCCCTGAAAGTAGGATTTGGGTTCATCATATTTCTGTTGGCTGCTTGATACTAACTGGTTGTTTTAGGAACTCAGTTAATGATGTTGAATGAATTCCTGAAAAAGGATATATTGTAATAAAAATCTTCATTTTTACACAAGAACTGAGGATAGTAGAATGCATAGATGGCCAATTTAATAAGTAGAAATTACTGTCTAATATAATATACTTTCTAAAAGTAGGGAAACAGGTCCTTGAGATTAGGAAAATCACAATTTTGGGATATATTTTGTGTAGTAGCATAGCTCTTTCCATCAAAATGAGTCTAAAATGAATCCACCCTGAGCAAATAGACCTTTCAAATTTTATCTGGCAAAATGTATTGAGAAAGATAATGTTGTGGCCTCTAAGTACATTCAGGAAGACATAAAATGGAAACTCTAAATGCCAATAATCCTGAGGCCTATTTGTGAGCGTTATGTTTTAGGATTTTTATAGAAGTTCCTCTTCTGCCAAAAAGGAAACTTGAGTTGAGAGCCAGTCTCCAAGGACTGGATATTGAACATATTTAACTCTGTTCAACACTGATTTCAATTTTTTTGGCAAAAGATCAAAATAGCTTACACATAGCATTGACATGAATGTTTGAACATTTCCCTTCACTATTAGTATTTCTCAACATACATGTTTTTCTTTAAAAATGACACGTGGTTACATTAATAAGCAAGTGGTTCAGATTTGCTTAGATTTTAGCTTCCATACTGTGATTAGAAAGTTAAGAAATTAAACTTTCTAGTCCTCGTTCTTAACCTTTTTAGAAACTCAGCTTCTTTATCCATAAAATTGTGATAATAGGGCCTACCTTCTAAAAAAATCTCATGGGAATTAATTGATAGAATGAACATAAAACATGTAACACAAAGGAAGTTTGCCATAACATATCTGATGGGATAGGGTGGAGTCGACAATGATTTTTATGATTAAAACCAGATGCAAGGATTGATTTAGGTATTTTGTTTGCTTGCTTCTTTTTGATCACTGTGACTCCAAATTAGTCCATATATGTCTTTTAAATAAGTATCTAGTAGAGGAGTGAGTAATGAGGGGTAAAGAAAAAAATGTGATGGTAATTTAAAAAAAAGGAAACAAAGTTTATGTATTTAGGGGGTGGAGGGTTGTGGGGTGGGTAGGGAAACGGGAAAAAATGAGAATTAAATTGTGTCATATACTGGTACAAATTCCCAATACTGAGTGTGATCACGATGTGTATTTACAATGTACCAACAAAGATAAAAATTATTTTAAAAATAAGTATTGTTAGGAACTATGATGTTGCATGCTTGTAATCCCAGCACTCTAGAGGCTAGGCAGAAAGATCACTGTGAGTTCAAGGTCGACCTGAAGTAAATAGCGAGATCCTGTTGTGAAGAACTAAAGAAAAGGAAAGAAAAAATATTATTAAAGAATATTTTACAATAACCAATTTAGACTGCTACATGAAGATGCATGTCAGCAAATTTCAAATCGATATTACAGTGTGACTTCAGTTGTGCAATAAAGGGGGTGATCATTATGTATATTTATAGAAAATTTTGTGACAAATACACAGTAATGCCTTAGGAGTGATTACCATTGAGGAATAGGAATGGGAAGACCAAATGGAAAGGGGAATTTTTCTGCAGCTCATTATCCTGCTGGACTATTGCTTGACATGTGTTACTTTTAAACAGAAAAACAAAAGACCATTGAATATTTTAGCAACAATTGGTATAATGAAGATTAGAAGTAGAACTGGTTAACTGCCTAATGTTCTGATGAAGTCCAAGAATAAGGTTTTTTTTTAATCATTACTAGAAAGTTATATTTATGATTATAAAAATAAAGTAATATAAGGAGGTTGCCGTTAAAATTCTTCTTCATTAATCCAAAGTAACTGACATAATGTTGGATACCTTGAAATGTGTCGTTCTTACTTTTCAATTTGGAGCAGAACCAGCCCAGCTTTATATCCATGGACTCCAAATCTGTGGATTCAGTTTTGTTTTGTTTTATTTTTTTGTTTCCTTTTTGTTTGTTTATTGAGACAAGGCCTCCAGAAGCAATTCAGCTGCCCTTGAATTTAGTGGCCTCAGAATTGCTCAGATCCTCCTGAGTCAACCCCTGAGAGTTGGGATTTCGGGTGTGGTCCATCACACCCCACCAAATCTGTAGATTCAATCAGCCATGTATCTAAACATTTTAGATCTTGCATCTATGGAGCACCAACTGTAAGGGACTCAATGGCCACATATTTTGGTGTCACAGAGAGGTCCTGGAGCCACCCCTGCGAACACCAAGGGACTACCACAATTTTCTTGCTCTAAACAATTGAAACACCACAGAAAGTGAAATTCCTCTGGAGTTACATCACCACCAAAGTTTGCTTATTGCTAGTGCTTTGGTATATTTTTTTGTAAATCTGTCCTTATGGAAATATATAACCCAACATGAATCATAGGCAGGGCTTTTTTCTTTCTTTTTGGGGGGAGTGTAGGAGGCAGCTGCATATTGAACCCAGTGCTTTGCTTGTGCAAAACATGCACTGAACTCCCCCACAGAGCTAGCTACACGTTAGTCTCTATATCATTGCTTAAATAAAAATGTACTTTCTCTATATGCACTGTTTGGCAACACACTTTTTTACTTAATATATTAATATAAGATCATCACATGTATACTTAATTCATTTTAGCCTCCAAATTCTTGTTCCATAATTTAGTTTTTGAAAGTTACAGTTGTTTGTATTATCTTCCTAAACTGAATATTCCTGTGCACGTTTTTTTCCAGTAGAATATTTTAGTAGGACAAATCACTAGAAGTAGAATTGTAAGATTAAAAAGCATCACTACTTGTAAATGTTATGTGGTGCCAGATTACGCATCAATGAAACAGTATTATTTTAACTGATGTACACACCCACCCACTGGGTCTCCTGGAGTGTTTCTTTTTATGCCTCAACACTTTGCTGCTGTGATATTAAAAATGGGCATCATTTAATTTATATTTCTTGATTATTGCTGTGAAAATCTTTTCACATGTTCATTACCCATTCATAGCTCTATAAATTGAGTTTTTCCTTCCTTTACCAATGTTGGGACCTCTCTTGGTCCTTTTTTATTTATATTTACTTGGTATATCTTGGATAATGGTTATCTTTGTAGTATGTAAGGAAATATTTTTCACATTTGTGTAACTTTATCTTTTAATAACATTTTATCCCATGGAAGCATTAGTTTTACATATTATTTTTTATCAAAATTATATATTTCTGGGCTGGAGATTTAGTTCAGTGGTTCCAACGCCTGCCTCGCAAGCGCAAGGTCCTGAGTTCGATTCCCGGTAACCACATACGATACTGGGTGTGGAGACTCACGCCCACCAGCAATCAATACCATATACCACAGTGTTGGGCGTGGTGGCTCATGCCTATAATCCCAGCACTCAGGAGGCAGAGACAGGAGGATTGCTGAGTTTGAGGCTTGCCTGGACTCCATAGTGAGCTCAGAGCCAGCCTGAACTACAAAGCGAGACCCTGTCTCCAAAAAAGAAAGAACAAGAAAGAAATGGGCCAAAGATTTAGCTCAGTGGTTCCAGCGTCTGCCTTGCAAGCTCAAGGCCCTGAGTTCGATCCCAGTAACCACATACAATGCTGGGCATGGAGACTCATGCCCACCAGCCATCAATACCACATACCACAGTGCCAGGTGTGGTGGCTCACGCCTGTCATCCCAGCACTTGGGAGGCAGAGACAGGAGGATTGCTGAGTTCGAAGCTTGCCTAGGCTACGTAGTGAGCTCAGGGCCAGCCTGAACTACAAAGCGAGACCCTGTCTCAAAAAAAAAAAAATTATATATTTCTGTGTTTAAAAGTCAAAATTTTCGTGAAGGCAGTTTTCTTAAATCCAGTTGTTCCACACTTCATCTCCACCTCCACTCCCAATTCCCACTTGTCATTTGCAACTGTTTTAGAGTTTTATACATGTACTCTCCCCATTCTTGTATTTCTAACTAGAATTAAAATCAAATATTTCAATTTTAGGTGAAAGATGAAAATATAGCTTTGCTCTACATACATCACACATTTACTCCAAAAATAAGCATATCATACTTTTTGTTAGTTCAGCACACAGTGCTTGCATTATTATGCGATGTATGTTACTCACTGCTGTGACTTTTCATGGACTATGTCTAAATTTGTTTTCTCTGTATGACATTTTATTGCCCCTAGAGTAAATAACTGCTTCATTTCTTTTAGTAATTTGTATAATTCTGATAAAAATTACAAATATTTCTCAGTGTATTCAGAGCTATCAAGTAATCTATCAATTTCATCTTTTTTAAAAGAAAATCTCCCTCTGGTATCCCTATATCTCCTTACTGCAAACCATAGTGAGTGTTTCACATATACTAACTCACATACAATTATGAGCACCCCACTTTGAAATAAAAATAGGATTTTATTATATATACTGTTCTTCACTTTGTGTTTTCCACTTAATATACTTATGTAAGATTGGTACATATGTACTTATTCTTTTTTTTTTGAGGCAGGGTCTCGCTTTGTAGTTCAGGCTGGCACTAAGCTCACTATGTAGCCCAGGCAAGCTTCGAACTCAGCAATCCTCCTGTCTCTGCCTCCCGAGTGCTGGGATTACAGGCATGAGCCACCACGCCCGGCACTGTGGTATGCGGTATTGATTTTTGGGAGGCATGAATCTCCATGCCCAGCATCGTATGTGGTTACCGGGGATCGAACTCAGGACCTTGCTCTTGTGAGGCAGGCGCCGGAACCACTGAGCTAACCCTCCGGCCCCGTATGTACTTATTCTTAAGCACAGAGTTGTTATTCTCTGGGCCTCTGTCGTGCAGTTATTCTGATTATTTCCCTTCAGTGTCATCCTGGAGCTTTACACCTGTGCAGGAAAATTAAGAAGTACCTATTTCAGTTTTTGTACTTTATGTCATACATGAAATCTGAGATTATAAAAATATTCACATTTGTATGGACTAAATAGTCTTCATTTTCTATATAAAAAACTTTAAATTGTGCTGATAAGAAGCTATAAATGGCTTCCTTTTTTTTGCTTTACTTTCAATTAGTAGTCACCTTTTTTAAAAATTATTTTTGAGACAGGACCTTGTTTTGCAGTTCAGGCTGGCCCTGAGCTTACTCACAGCCTTGAACTCACGGCAATCCTGCCTCTGCTTCCAGAGTGCTGGAATTATAGGCATGAGCCACCATGCCTGGCATTGTGGTATGTAGTACGAATTGTTGGTGGGCATGATTCACCACGCCCGGTGTTATTGTATGTGGTTACTGGGGATCGAAGGGGGACCTTGAGCTAGCTAGGCAGACTCCAGAACCACTGAGCTAAATCTAGTCCTTATTTTAGTTTGTTTTGTTTGTTTGTTTGTTTTGAGACAGGGTCTCGCTTTGTAGTTCAGGCTAGCTCTGAGCGCACTGTGTAGCCTAGGCAAGCCTTGAACTCAGCAATCCTCCTGTTCCTGCCTCCCGAGTGCTGGGATTACAGGCATGAGCCACCACACCCAGCCTTATTTTAGTTTTTGAGACATGGTGGTCCGTGCAGGCCTCAAACTCACTTATTTATTTTTTAGGTTTTTGAATAAGTAACTCGACTTCTTACACTGCTTTGAAATGCAGTCTGTATCATATATTAAATATCCACCTGTATTTGGTTTTGTTTTCAAACCCTGCCCCCATTTTATTTCATTTTTCTTTCTGGTTTTCCAGCTTCAGGTTTCAGTAATTTTTTTTTCAGACTATCCCTGGCTGTATATGAATGTTTGTTCTTCTATATCAGGAGACATAGAACAGATCTGTTCTGCTGCCTGTTTTATGTAATCTGGAAACCAAAAATGATTTTTAACTTTTTAATGGTTGAGGGGAAAATCAGAAAAATAATATTGCTTGACATAGGAAAATTATATTAAATTCAAACTTTAGTGGGTATAAAGTCTTATTCAAACACTTATGCATTATGTTTTATGTATGGCTGCTTTAAACTATTAAGACAGAGTTGAATGGTTATAGAGAGAATATATATTATAGTAAAAGCTTGTTGACCCCTCTTCTTGATCAAATTCTAAACAGTTTTAAAGGGTTTCTGTTGGAATTTCATGAACAAGTAAAATCATCTTTTCAATATTGAATCATCATAAGAGAACAAAATATATCTTCCATTTATTCAAAATTTTTATGTGTTAGTGACATTTTATTTTCTTCCATCTAGTTCCTGTATAGTAATTTATTCATATCTATTTCTGGATTTTTTTTTTTTTTTGAGACAGAGTCTCACTTTGCAGTTCAGGCTGGCTCTGAGTTCACTATGTAGTCCAGGCAAGCCTTGAACTCAGCAATCCTCCTGTCTCTGCCTCCCGAGTGCTGGGATTACAGGCGTGAGCCACCATGGCCAGCACTGTGGTATGTGGTATTGATTCCTGGTGGGCGTAAGTCTCTACGCCCAGCATTGTATGTGGTTACGGGGGATCGAACTCAGGACCTTGCGCTTGTGAGGCAGGCGCCAGAACCACTGAGCTAATCCTCTGGCCCAATTTCTGGATTTTAAGTTATTGTTAATGCAGTTGTTACTGGTTATTTTCTCCTACCCTACTTTGTATGCAATATATATTTTTAGTGATGAAATATCATAAGGCCTGTTACCATCTCAATTGGGTAAATAAAACAACAAAGAAAATGGAAATTAAATACTTGGCAACGATATAAGTAATGGTAGAAAAATTATTTCCTTGGAATCTTAGGTTATAATTTTTTGAGATATTTTGTTGGTTTCTGTCTGTGTACTTTAGTTATGGGCCAAAGACAAAATGACAGACTTTCTTGATTAAAATTTTTTAATTCCTGGGCCTGGGATTTAGCTCAAGTGGCACCACACCTACCTTGGAAGCAGAAGAACCTGAGTTCAATCCCTGGTACCACAGAAAAAAAATTAATACAAAATATAATTACATACAGTAAGATTATAAATAATACAGTAATGCACATTATGGAAAACTATACAACCTCAGTCAAATAAAAGTAATCATATCAATTTTTGCTTCATCATACAACCACTGTAAGCAGTTTGGGTGTATTTATCTTTCCTAACATGTTCATATTATTATTAAAATGTAATCACATTATACCTATCACATAGCATGTTACATTTTTTTTTTTTTGAGACAGGGTCTCACTTTGTAGTTCAGGCTGGCTCTGAGCTCACTCTGTAGCCCAGGCAAGCCTTGAACTCAGCAATCCTCCTGTCTCTGCCTCCCAAGTGCTGGGATTACAGGCATGAACCACCACGCCCGGGGCATATTACATTTTTGTATTACTTAATACTTTAGGAGGACATCTTCCTATATAGATCTGCTTCTGGTTGTATTAGTTAAGCAGTAATCAAGTGTGTAATTGCTCTCTTTTCTTTTTGATGGGCATTTGAGTAATTTCCAAATATTTCCTATTACAAACTATGCTCTAATTATCATTATAAATAGCAGTATGATTCATTTTCATCTATTCTGACTCTTAACATATTCCAGCTGAAGTACCAACGTTTTTCATGAAGTCCAACCAATATAAAAACCTCTTTCCTTTATTTAAATGGCAGTATTTAAACCATTGCTGTTATAAAGCAACATGATGACCAGAACCTCTTTTTAATTGTTGTTGCTGTTTCCTCAGTAATAAAATAGCCCTAGTCTCAATGAGTTTACAGCCTAGTGTGGTGGCTAGGTGCACTTAATCAATCGTTACTATTATTAATTATGTCTAGAAAAGATTAGTCATGCTTCTAGCTGACAAACTTATTTGCCTTGAACGTCCAGCAGTTTTAGAGACAACTTAATTGTCATGCTTGTGAAGCAAAGTGTATATGAAATAGTAGCAGAATGCTATTTATTGATAGGCTTATGCCAACAACAACCTCTTATGTGCAAAACAGAAAATACATGTTTTAACAAGGAGAATAGATAAAAAGATATAAAATCTTGAGTATTTTGGAATTAGCAGTACCCTTTTTGTTTTCATGATTCATGTGCTCGCAGCATGAGCTTCAAGAGACAACGGTGGATCTAGGGATGGAGTTCATTGGTAGAGCACTTACCTAGTATGCACAAGGTCCTGGGCTCAGTCCATAGCAACACACCAAAACAAAACAATTAAGTTATATGAATCTATTCTTTTCTTTTCTTTTCCTTTCTTTCTCTCTCTCTCTCTCTCTTTCTTTCTTTCTTTTTTTGTGGCACTGGAGATCGAACTCAGGGCTCTAGTGATTGCAACGTAGACGTGGTACCACTTGAGCTAAATCCCTGATCCTATGAACCTATTTTTTTTTTTTTTGAGACAGGGTCTCGCTTTGTAGTTCAGGCTGGCCTTCAGCTCACTGTGTAGCCCAGGCACACCTGGAACGCAGCCATCCTCCTGCCTCTGCCTCCCAAGTTGCTGGGATTACAGGCGTGAGCCACCACGCCCGGCACTGTGGTATGTGGTATTGATGGCTGGTGGGCATGAGTCACCACGCTCAGCATCGTATGTAGTTACTGGGATCGAACTCAGGGCCTTGCACTTGTGAGGCAGGCGCTGGAACCACTGAGCTAAATCTCCAACCCCTATGAACCTATTTTTAAAATTAAGTAAGTCATAAATATTTATAAGATTATTGGATTTCACAAGACCTGTTATCCTGTTTCATTAGATGTGATTAAACAAGATTATAAAGTTCATCATTAGTGGGAAAATGTTAAGTTTTATAAATAATGTAAAATGTAAATTAAATGACCATTTAGTGTCTTAATGATTATACCCCTTTTGACACATCAGTTTCACTTATAGAATTTGTCATACAGAAGTGCTATAGTGGGCCAAAGACTTAGTTCAGTGGTTCCAGCACCTGTCTAGCAAGCGCGAGGTCCCTGGTAACCACATACAACAATACTAGGGGTGGTGACTCACACCCACCAGCAATCAGTACCACATACCGCAAATGCCAGGCTTGACAGCTCAAGCCTGTAATCCCAGCACTCGGGAGGCAGAGGCAGGAGGATTGTTCGAGGCTTGCCTGAGCTACAAAGCGAGACCCTGTCTCCAAAAAATAGAAGTGTTATAGTTATGGATACATTACCACTATCCACAGAACTTTTTCGTCATCTCAGCCACAGTCTCTATACTCATTAAGATTTAGCACCTCCGTGAGCCGGAGGGTTAGCTCAGTGGTTCCTCTGCCTCGCAAGCACAAGGTCCTGAGTTCGATCCCCGGTAACCACATACAATGCTGGGCGTGGAGACTCATGCCCACCAACAATCAATACTACATACCACAGTGCCGGGCATGGTGGCTCATGCCTGTAATCCCAGCACTCAGGAGGCAGAGACAGGAGGATTGCTGAGTTCGAAGCTTGCCTAGCCTACATAGTGAGCTCAGAGCCAGCCTGAACCACAAAGCGAGACCCTGTCTCAAAAAAAAAAAAAAAAAGATTTAACACCTCCATTGCCTCCTCTCTGTGGAGCTTTTGCTGATCTCTTACCCACCTTCAGTTTCTGTGAGTTTGACAATTTTAAATATTTGATATGAATAGAACAATGTAATATTTGTACGTTTGTGTCTGAACTATTTCACTCCTAATATTTTCAAGGTTCATATTCTAGATCAGAGCTTAATTCACTTTTACGACTGAATAATATTCCATTGCATATCTAACCTTTATTTTGTTCATCCATGTGTCTGGTGGTGAACACTTAAGTTGTCTTCAACGTTTAGCTATTGTGAACACTACTGGTTTGATCATTAGCAGATAAGTATCTTTTTGAGTCCCATTCTCAGTTCTTTTTGTTATATAAGCAGGAGTAGACTTGCCAGGTCATGAGTAGTTCTGTGTTTAACATTTCCAGGAACCTGCCAAACTTTTTTATAGAGGGTACTCCATTTCACATTTTCAGATAATGTATAAAGTGTTTTAGTGTCTTCATATTCTTCACAGTACTCATTTTCTGGTTTTCTGATTATAGCCATCCTAATGGGTAAGAGGAGGTATCTCATTGTAGTTTTGCATTTTGCTAATAACTAATGATTTTGAGCATTTTTTCATACACTTTTAGCTATTTATATATTTTCTAAATATCTATTCAAATCCCTTGCTCACTTTTTTTTTTTTTTGAGACAGGGTCTCACTTTGTAGTTCAGGCTGGCCCTGAGCTCACTATGTAGCCCAGGCAAACCTCAAACTCAGCAATCCTCCTGTCTCTGCCTCCCGACTACTGCAATTACAGGCATGAACCACCACGCCCAGCACTTGTGGCATGTGGTATTGATTGCTGGTGGGCATGAGTCACCACACCCAGCATCGTATGTGGTTACTGGGGATTGAACTAGGACTTTGCACTTGCGAGGCAGGCGCCAGAACCACTGCCCTTGCTCACTTTTAAATTAACTTGTCTTTTTGTAAAACTTCTTTATGTATTCTCAGTATTAAATCCATATCAGGTACATGATTTTAAAATATTTCATGCTTGACAATGTATTTTGATGTAGATATGTTTTTAATTTTGGTAATATTCAGTGTTTTGGTTCCTTTACTTTTGGTGTCACTTTGTGTGTTTTTTCATTGTTTTGTAATATGGGGAATAATTGACAAGTGAAAAATTAGGAATATTTATAGCCTACATTTCGATGTTTCAATATATGTATATACTGGTAGAGGTTTAAATTAAACCAATTAATGTATCTTACCTGATTTCAACAGAGATTTTGTGTCCTTTGTTATATATCTCATCCCCTCAACATCACTACCCCAATCTATAGTAATCATCATTCTATTCTGCTTATATGTCTGGTTTTTCACATTTTACATATAAGTGCAATCACAGATTTTGTCTATTTATCTACCTTATTTCACTTAGCATAATGTCCTCGGTGTTCATCAATCTTCTTGCAAAGGACAAGACTCCCCCCCCCACTGCCCCAAGCCATAAAGTATTCCATTTTTTTATAAATCCCATTTTTTAAATAAACTGAGTTTATTGGTACATTTTAGGAATACATTATGATTGCATTCCTCATTGAGAATTTGTACATGTACATGACATATCTTGATTTTATTTTATCCCGTGCCCCTGCCCTTCCTTCAACCCCTCCATCCACTATATAAATAAGCTTTCTTTCCATTTTCTTCCTTTTTGCCATCAAATTTTTTCCTGTCCGTTCTTTGTTTTTCCCTGCCCCTTTCTTGTTCCCCTTCCCCTTTAAAAATGTTCTTATATTTCACAATACCTATCATAATTCTGGACCTCATTTACATCTTCAGTTTCTCACAGTAGAGAAACAATACGGTATTTACATGTATATTTATATTTCTCTATTTTGATATCACATTGAAGAAAGCATAGCCAAATAGAAGGACATACATATTAGTCCCTATAATTCTCAAAAGAGTTCTATACTTTTAAATCTTCTTTAGGCTTTTGATGAAGCATATATTGTACAAAGTAAGAGTCCAGCTGCATTTTTTTACACATAGATATCTGTTTTAGCAACATTTGTCTAAAAGATTTTTATTCCACTGAATGTTTTTTATATTCCTTTTGAAATTAATTATCTATAGAAGTAGATTTATTCAAAGGGCTGTCTCTATTGACATATATCTAATCTTAGGCAAGTACAACAGTTCCCATTTTTTGTTTGTTTGTTTGTTTTTTGAGACAGGGTCTCACTTCGTAGTTCAGGCTGGCCCTAAGCTCACTATGTAGCCCAGGCAAGCCTTGAACTTGGCAATCCTCCTGCCTCTGCCTCCTGAGTACAGGCATGAGCCACCATGCCCGGCACTGTAGTATGTGGTATTGATTGCTGGTGGATTTGAGTCACCATGCCCAGCATTGTATGTGGTTACCAGGGATCGAACTCAGGACCTTGCACTTGGGAGGCAGGCACTGGAATCACTGAGCTAAGTCTCCGGCCCCAGTTTGTGCTTTTGTTTTGTTTTGGTTTTTGTTTTTTATACTGGGAATCCAACTCAGAGACTCCTGTTTGCCAGGCAGACACTGTACCATTAAGTTACATCCCTGGTCAACACCAGTTTTGCTTAATAGAGCTCCGTTGTAAATATAGGAATTACAGATCTTTCAACTTTGTTCTTTTTCAAGATTATTTTGGCCGATCTGAGTCCTTTGAAATTCCATATGACTTTTAGGGTAGGTTTTTCTGTTTTTGCATAAAACATTAGGATTTTGATAGGAATTGCACTGACTGCGTATGCTGCTTTGTCAGTTTCTCAACTGTTAGAATTTATATCTAGATGTCTCCTAAAGCCTCATGCAGTTTATAGGTAGGGCTTCTGAGAAGTGATTAAGTTATGGGGGCAGTCTATCTAGGTAGTTTGATGTGGTCATGACCTGGAAGAGTATCACCTTCCCTGGCTCCTCCTTTGACTCTTCTTTCCTTGTTTCCAGTTTGCCTTCCCATGAGCAGCTTCTCTTCTGTCATGCCCCTGTGCCATGCCATCCTACTTTAGAGCCAGCCAACTGTGGGCTGAAACTCTTACAACTCCTTTTAAAAGTGGCTCATCCAACCAGGCATGGTGGCTTGTAATCTCAGCTCTCAGGGAGCTGAGGCAGCGAGGATTGCTCTGAGTTTGAAACCAGCCTGAGCTACATAGTGAGTTCAAAACCCGCCTGAAGTACATAGCAAGACCCTGTCTTTAAAGAAAAAAGAAAAGAAAAGTGGCTCGCCAATTAAAAGTTACCAGCTTCTGGGTTGCTCTCTTCTCCTTTTGGAAGGAGATTCCAGGTTCTTCTCATATGAACAAAGGATTGGATAAGACAAGCCAAAAATGATGCTATAAGTTAATTTAAACAGTGAGGGGTGAAGAAGTATGGGAGGAACCAGCTCTACAGAGTGAACTTCGGCAGAACAAGAGAAAAAGAAGGCTGGGAAATACAGTGTGAATTACTCTAAGAAGTCACAATAGCAAGATCTTCTTGGCATCTGTATGTGTTGTTGTTGTTGTTGTTGTTGTTGTTTGAGACAGGGTCTCGCTTTGTAGATCAGGCTGGCCCTGAGCTCACTATGTAGCCCAGGCAAGCCTGGAACTCAGCAATCCTCCTGCCTCTGCCTCCCGAGTGCTGGGTGTGAGTCACCATGCCCAGCTTTTTTTTTTTTTTTTTTTTTTTTTTAGGGCAACTGTATGTTTTACTGTGAAAAATCTCAAGGGAGCCTGTAAGCGCTTCATGTCCTGAGAGGAAGCGCTGGGACCCATGTCTGAGACTAATACCAGGTCTAGGCCATCCTATTGAAAACTGCTCAAGTGCCCATGAGAAGTCCACATGTAGGCCTTTGGAAACTGGTCTGTGCATGTGTTCCAGGATCTTATAATTAATAGGACACATTTACTTCCGCAGCCACTTTGCCATACCCTAATCTCCCAACTCAAAAGCTCTGCAAACTTTAATCCAAAAAAAAAAATCTCTTCTTAAATTGTAGGTGTCAGGTAGTATGTCTTAGCTATAAAGAAAGTGACTAAGACACATTTTGGTACCAGAAAATGGGGGAATCATCGTTGTGACTGTATTTGACCACATAGATAAGAAGCCTTTGTAACGGGCTTACAGGAAGAGTTTAAAAAGATTTGCAGATGGTGGCTGGAAAAGCCCTAGAATGCTATAAGCAGAGCCTGATGGGATATTCCAGTCAGATCTCAGAAGAACAAAATGCTGACAATAATGCAGAAGGTAAAGACCATATTTAAGAGGTTTCACTTTGGAAAAAGACTTTTTTGGCAGTTAGACTCCAGACCAAGTGTGTTATGCTCTGGCAGAAAATTTTATCTACAGTTTGTTCATGTCCTAAGACTTTATAGGGCACGTAAGATTTAGGTCATTGGACTAATTAATCTGGCAAAGGCTGTTTCAAGGAAGCCTAATAGTGTGGCAATGGCATGGGTACTCTAGGGACTTTTAGCTAGTTTAATACTGAAACTCAAGAGCAGACAGCACAGCTATGAGTTTAAAAGTTTAGAGTTTGGCCAGAAAGGAAACTTCAGTAAGATTGAAGCCTACCAAGTTGAAGCAGAGGAGAACTTCGTTGCTGAAAACAGCCAAGTACTTTGAGTTAGGACAAAAAGAAGAATGCCTTGAAGGTTTTCATGAAATAGAAAGATCCTGCCCTTTGGCCTATAAAAATGAAAGACTTTGGGCCAGAGATTTAGCCCAGTGGTTCTGGAGCCTGCCTACCAAGTGCAAGGTCCCTGGTTCATTCCCCATTAACCACATACCACAATGCGGGGTATGGTGACTCACACCCACTAGCAATCAGTACCACACACCACAGAGCCGGGCTTGGTGGCTTGCGACTGTCATCCCAGCACTCAGGAGGCAGAGGCAGGAGGATTGCTTTGTTCGAGGCTTTCCTGGGCTACATAGTGAGCTCGGGGCCAGCCCAAACTACAAAGTGAGACCCTGTCTCAAAAAATTAAATTAGATTAAAATAAATAAATGTGATTTCTGGAATCTCTAACCTCAGTGTCAGTGACTATTATTAATGCTGTCTATGTCAAGAGAAAGATGAGACATAAATTTTTCAAAGAAATAAGATAAGACAAAGAACTAATATTACCAGTCCCTAAAATTCTAAATAAAACCAAAAGTTCAGTTTAGAATATTGTCATCTTTCCATTTCCTCTGTCATTTTTATGTACTAGAAGGGGACAAGGTTTCCTTATGTAGTTTGGGCTGGACTTCAACTCATTATGTAGCCCAAGCTAGCCTCAAACTCATGATTGTCCTCCTGCCTCAGCCTCCCAAATGCTGGGATTATAGGTGCGCACCACCATACCTGCCTTATGTACTCTATTTTAAGTCAGTATACAATGTAAAATTGTTTCTCAAATATATCCTGATTTATATAATTAGTTGTATTTTAATAGTACTTTTTAAAAAGATGTATTACCATACCAAATAAGATATTAAATGTGTATAAACCCTTTGTCAACCAACCTAAAAATCTAAATTTTATATGGAACATTTATTTATGGATAAAAACATTTCCAGAGTTATAGGTATGTAACTTGGAAGTAAATATTTGGAACCTAACTCTTACAAGTTACAGACATCCTGTAACCTTAATTTCAAGAAATCATTGGCAAATATGCAATTTCTCTAAAAAATAAATGAGTGGTATACGCTATGATGGAAATTAAAGTGTCATTGCTAAAGATTTGCTTTTGTAGTCACAAAGGGCCTTGAACTTGCTTCTCAGGCTTACTCCATTCAGTCACAGGCTGATTCATTTTATTTCTATAGAAAGGCAGCCTGGCAATAAAAAGATATTAATAAATACTAAAGAACGAAGATGACTTTAAGGACAGTGATGTTAAATAACATTATTGTGTGAGTCACTAAGGAAGATAGAGTCATAACTACTTACTCCAGTCTGATTTCTTTTTAGGCAGTTGTTTAGGTTGTCAACAGAAAAGATTTGGTTTCCATTTCCCTAAATTTTGAATTCACAGTTCTCTTTCATTTATGGTGTGCAAAAATATATATTGAAATATCTGACATGACCTTTTAATGGAATTGCTGTCAACTTTTTCTTTTCTTTTGAGGTACTGGATATTGAACTTGCTAGGCAGGTGCTCTACCTCTAAGCTGTATACCTGGCCCTTCATAAAAAAATTTTTTTTCAGACAGGATCCTACTAAGTTGCCCAAGGTGGCCTCTAACTTGTGGTCCTCCTGCCTCAGTGTTCCAGGAAGATAGGATTGCAGGCATTTTCCACCATCCCCTTTAAATTAAAAAAGATGCCAATCTTAGAATTGTGAGTCACTCTTTCTGTGTAGTGGAGCTGAAAGTAACTTTCTTTCATAATACCTTGCCTGATCTTCCTAGTGGGATCCAACATTTGCCCCTGGTTCATTAACTCTATGTATGTGAATTTTAAACTCTTAATTTTTCAGTGATTTTCTTTGTTCTTCATTCTTTTTAATAGTTATTTAGTCTCTTTTCTGTGTTTTTTTCCTTCTTTAGGGATAGGAATCTTTTGTCAGTTTCATTTTCACTCTAGATTTTATTACAAGGTTCAACAGAATAGAACCTCAGCAAATAAGCACTTTTGATTGATGGAATTTCACATCTGCTGTGTTTCCCCAAATGTGTGTTGTTTTTTTCATAGTCTTTCAACACTCTCATTATGATTTCATTGTGTTAGATATGATACTACAGGCGTCTGGTTAAGACTGGTGTTACTCAGTAGCCAAAAATAATGTCAGAGTGCAAGGCTGTGACAAAAGCTGTTAGAGACAAAAAATTCATAGAAGTGATACTCACCATTTTCTGTTGATTTATTATGTAACTATAGGCAGTTAGTTTCCTTTAGCTTTGCTTTTCATTTCTTCATTTGTAAAATTAGACCTAAGGTAAGCTTTCTTCCTGATTTGTGAATAAATCAACTTAGTATATTAAGATGACTAATAAGCATTAATAATAAGCCACTAATAATAATTATTGTGGCAGAACCAGGGACTGAATTCTGGACCTTCCATTTGCCAGTCAGGTGAGCTACATCCCCAGCATAAATAATTATTTTAAGCATTCTCTCACTATTATCCACTTTCCCAGTCAAAAAACCAAAACAAAACAAAACTACAACTCATGGCATTGTAGTTTTGCAGGACTTGGCTAGTTGTAGAGTTTTAGAAGCATTCTGGATAATGTTTCTAAAACCCACATTACTATAGATTTTCTTTGTTTTGTTTTTTATCTTACAGTGTTGGAGATTGAACCCACAATCTTGTGAATGTGAGAAAATACTGTACTTCTGAGCTTTATCTCCAGCCCTCATTTCTGTATATTTTCATAATCACAATTGCTTAGCAATTGCTTTAGCAGTACCTCTTTCACAGACTTTAATGCTAATAAATGTTAAATTATAAATTAAAGTACTGTTTTAAATTTTAAAATCCTCAATAATGGGGACTCCCACAGGTTTTGCTCATCTCATCTTTTTTGATTTTCTGTAGCTATAATTTTTATTTAAGATTCCTTGTATGAAATACACATAGGAAAATATTTTTATAATGAATACTAATTTTTGAACCAGTAATTCAATCAGAAGTATATTGGAATTATGGTAGTTTTCAGGTTGTAGCTATTCTCAGACTTGGCCTCAAATTTCTTTTGCTTTGATTCTCTAAGAATGTTATTTTTAGTCTTTGAAATTCAGTAACTTAATTAGGATATTGACTTGCTTTTCTCGTTACTGAGACAAAATACCTAACACTCCAAGTTAAAGGGAAAAGGTTTATTTAGCTCCTAGTGTGTAGTGGTTTCAGTCCTTTATCTGTGGGCTCCAAGGCAGGGTGCGAGGCAGACAGGCCTTGCAGAGGACAAAGGGACGGCTGATGTCAGCCAGAGGACTGGAAGAGCAACAAGAGACCTTAACTGCATCTTCCTGCCCTTTTATCTTTTCCAGATTCCCTAAGGCAGATAGAACTCAGCCTCAGTCCTAGTGCCCTCAGAGCTAGCACTGCACCATGAATCAATCCTACAGTGAGGACCCAGCCATCTGAAAAAGCCTCTTCTAAGACCATGTGAGGCTTTGGGCAGATATCTACTAAACACAAGGCAAAACAGATATGTGCTATTGTTGAATTTTATGATTTTTTTTCCCCTGATACACTGTGGTCCTTCCATTTATAACTTTGTGTTCCTTTTTTTTTTTTTTTTTTTTTTTGAGACAGGGTCTCGCTTTGTAGTTCAGGCTGGCCCTGAGCTCACTATGTAGCCCAGGCAAGCCTTGAACTCAGTAATCCCCCTGCCTCTGCCTCCTGAGTGCTGGGATTACAGGCATGAGCCACCACACCCAGCATTATGGTATGTGGTATTGATTGCTTGTGGGCATGAGTCACTACGCCCACACTGTTTGTGGTTACTGGAGGTCAAACTCAGGACCTTGTGCTTGTGAGGCAGGCACCAGCACCACTGAGCTAAATCCCCGGCCCCTCGTGTTCCTTTCTTATTCTTAGAAAGTGTCCTTAATTATATGTATTTTATTATACTCCCATTATCTTCATCAAGGATACTGAATATGTCTATC
Source organism: Thryonomys swinderianus (assembly GCA_004025085.1). Lineage (NCBI taxonomy): Eukaryota > Metazoa > Chordata > Mammalia > Rodentia > Thryonomyidae > Thryonomys > Thryonomys swinderianus. The sequence continues at coordinate 28,058 of PVIC010019471.1, forward strand.
TTTCATATGTATATTTTTCTGCATTTTTAACTTTGTCCTCTTCTGTTACTTTTCTAACTGTACACTCCATCTGCGTTACCTTTTTTCAATGGTACTAGTTCTTTGTGCTCTCCAGTTCTGTCTTTATTAATTTGTGTAGTGATCTTATGTTTTCTTTTCTTACATCTCTGACAATTTCTGTCAAATTGTTTTATTCCCTGTATTGGACCATGATTTCTTCTATTAACTTGTATATTCCTATTCTGAACTCCTGTTTCATATAGCATTTACTTCAATTTTCTTTTTTTTTTTTTTTTAGACAGGGCCTCATTTTGTATTTCTGGCTGCTCTTTAACTCACTATGTAGCCCAGCCAATCCTTGAACTCATAGTGATCCTCCTGCTTCTGCCTCCCGAGTGCTGGAATTTCAAGTCTGAGCCACCATGCCCAGTTTACCTCTTTGAATTATTTTTTAATTCACTGGCAATATGTTTTGACACAACTCTGTTATATAACTTTTTTTTTTTTCTGAAAAGAATTCTATCTTTACATAAACCTGATGCTGTTTCCCTTTTGTAATTACCTAACTCTGAAATTAGGTCTTCTTTGTGTTGAGGAATTTCTAATCCCAATCTAGAAGGTTCGAAGGCCGTGTTTCAGGTTAGCAAGAATTTTTTCCCCCTCCATGGTAAGGATCCTTATAATATTTTTATTGGTATATTCTTTTAACCTTTATTTTTACCAAAGTAACATATTTATAGTTTTGCTGCATTAGCTTTATTTTTCTAAAAAAGGTTTTACTTGTACATACTTGCACTATGCATTGAGTACGTTCATCACGGGCAATTGATACATGTACATAATACATTTTGATTCTTTTTATCGCCTTCCCTTCCCTCACACTCCCTCTGCTGCATTAATTTTGAAGAAAAAAGTCAATATAAACTGTTTAGATACAGTTTGTTAATTATAAAGATTCTGCATGAATATTTCTGAAATACATGTAAGAAAAAGCAGGCTATTCAGAATCTTTGAACATCTACAAAGATTTTCTAAATAGAACCAGTATCTATTACTGATGGATTAAACTGTGGAAATAATGTCTTTAAAATATATCTTTTTTTTTTTTAAATAGGGTTTTGGTGTGCAGTTCAGGTTGGCCCCAAATGCAAGGCAATCCTTCTGCCTCAGCCTCCCAAGTGCTAGGATTTCAAGTGTATATCACCACACCGAGCTATGCAATATCTTTTGAATGTGAAGCTCTTTCCCACTGGGCTAAAACTAAATCCAGAACTCACAAAGTGTATTGTCACTTGTGACTTACGCACTGCTGATTTCTTCCTATCCTGTACTTTAAATCCTTCTACCTTCTCCATGTGAGAAACAAGCTACCAACAGGTATAGTAAACATGTATATATGACAGTTTGCAGTGTAATAGAGAAGTAATTATAAACATTTTATAAGTTATATCAAATGAATATCATGTATTAAAATGGCAGAAATCTGTTCAAACAAGACTTTTGTTGTTGTTGTTGTTGTTTTAATGGTGCTGGGAACAAAACCGAGGACCTTGCGTTTATGAGGTATGTGAGCTATACCTCTAGTCCTGGATAATTTTTATATTGCCTTTTTTCTTGTTCTTTTTTCCCATGAACTCCAAGAAAAGTGGGACCCCAGTTTGGAAGATTGAATATTGCTGTTTGAACCAGTCAGGGATAGTCCCCAAGTTCAATAATTTTCCAAAGACAGAGATTTAAATAAAATCCTTTGTGAAGCTTTATAGTGTGTGAAAAACTTACCTTGTTTGTATGTTTGGAGATGCATATTTCACATATCAGGAATACCTATACATAACTCACCAAATGGCAGGAACAACTAAAACTACATTGTTAAAAGGATTTCAAACTAGTTACGAAGTGGAGGGGAGTTGCCTGTGAGAGGAAGGGGTTCAAAAGGAGTTAGTGAAGAGGAACAGGAAGAGCTCAGGTTTTGAGCTACAAGTAGGAAGTGTGGATAATCTGCTACCACACAGACATCCAAGAGAAAAAGAAAACCACGAGGTGCAGAGGCTGTGGTTGAAGGGTGGATGGCAAGAACTGTTTCAGGAAATGAAAGTTAGGAAATAACACCCTAAACCTATAAGCTGTTTTATACATCTGAGAGTTAGGATGTCCATATTTTTTGTTTTTAAAGCTAGTATGTTTTCATTTTTAAAAAGTTTAGTGAAGGGCCGGAGGGTTAGCTCAGTGGTTCCGGCGCCTGCCTCACAAGCGCAAGGTCCTGAGTTCGATCCCCGGTTACCACATATCATGCTGGGCGTGGAGACACGCCCACCGACAATCAACACCGCATACCACAGTGCCGGACGTGGTGGCTCACGCCTGTAATCCCAGCACTCGGGAGGCAGAGACAGGAGGATTGCTGAGTTCCCGGCGGCTTGCCTGGGCACCATAGTGAGCTCAGGGCCAGCCTGAACTACAAAGCGAGA
>PVIC010019472.1:0-30525 GCA_004025085.1 Thryonomys swinderianus
GAGGGAGGGAGGGAGGGAGGGAGGGAAGGAGGGAGGGAGGGAGAGGCAGGGAAGGAGGGATGGTGGGAGAGAATGAAGGAGGAAGGAGCAAAGGAAAAGCAAAAGATCTTAGAGATAATGACTTTTAAATTAGAAGAGCCTAACAGAAGACCCATTTAGATTTTTGATCCCTCTGTGGTGAATTACTAAGGCCACCCTTACTGATGATCTCATTTGACTTTCTGAACAACCCCAGGAAGTAAATTTTATGTTGCTGCAGTGTTGTGTTCTGGACTCAGACAGTTTGGCATAAACACTGGCTCCATCGCTTATGCTCCACGTGACCTCAAGCTAATTGCGTAACATTTTTATGCCTAAGTCTTCTCATCTGCAAAGTGGAGATGAGCACTTGTTTGCTGGAGAGATTAAATGAGTTAATACATGTAAAGAACTTAAATGGATCTGGCACATAGTAAGTGAGTTTGAGAGGCTCTGGCCCATGGATAGGTTTCTAATGACTCCTGGACTATAAAATAGGAGAAATTCCCACAGTAGCAGAAAAACTTAAACTCTGCGCAATCAGATCCTCAAACAAGAACAGTCCTAATCAGGGCTACGGGGAGCCAGCAGAGCAGAACCCAGCCAGGAGGATTTGGAACGGAGGGGTGGGGCTCAGCTGGGAAAGTATACTTTGCACAAATGTGCATTTCACTGATCAACAACTTCTTCTCCTTCATCGTTTTCTTATTATGGCTTTCCTGAAATATAAAATCTCCATTCTAGGCTAAAAGCCAGAATTTCCCTTCCCTTTGCTTGATGGAAGAGTAAATGGCTCCTCCCTGGCCATTTGCAGAGAAATGAAAGCCAAGATCCTATTTTAGTCCAAATGCTCAGTATTTATGGAAATGTGTTTGGATAGAGTACAAAGGACAGCCTTCCTCTTATTCTGTCTTGGAGAGGTTTGTACAATTTAGGGAGTTCTCTTCACTGCCTCTACCTCCATTCCATGTCAAATGGCAAAGAAAACTCTTCTTCCCGTTCCTCTGCTCCTTTAAGATCTTTGAGGTTATCGAGATTTAAATAACAACCACAAAATGACCCCTCTCTGGTGTGTTTAAGTCTTACTTAGCAAAAGTGGGAATAAGAAGTCACTTAGCAGAGCAAGTGTAGTTTTTATAGTGTAAGAAGCAGGGTGTTGGTGAACGTCAAAATCTTCAGTCTTGAAGGAGGAGAGGGGTTGGGGAGGCAGCCCTTGAGCAGCCAAGATGTAGACCACTTAAGCCCTTTTCCCAAACTGAGAGGTGTATGCAACATTGGCAGAAAGCAGTCTTTGCAAAATGTGTATGTGTTTACTTATTCATTGGATTGGATATGTCTAGGCATTGGCTCTTCCCTCTGGGGGGCAGCTGCAAGAACCACAGAAAATGAGGCCGAACCCTCATGAGCTTTTACAGCTTATACTACTCTTTGTTTATTTTGTTTTTCTTTTTTTTTTTTTTTTTTTTTTGAGACAGGGTCTCCCTTTGTAGTTCAGGCTGGCTCTGAGCTCACTATGTAGCCCAGGCAAGCCTGGAACTCAGCAATCCTCCTGCCTCTGCCTCCCGAGTGCTGGGATTACAGACGTGAGCCACCACACCCGGCACTGTGGTATGTGGTATTGATTGTTGGTGGGCATAAGTCACTACACCCAGCATTGTATGTGGTTACCGAGGATTGAACTCAGGACCTTGTGCTTGCGAGGCAGGCGCTGGAACCACTGGGCTAACCCTCCAGCCCCCAGTTTATACTACTCTTATAAAACCCCATCAACTCAAGTTATCTATCAGCCTCCTATTTCTCACACCCAGCCTCGGATCTCAATACAGATCACATTTCTGTCCCTGAATCCTAAAACCAAGTGGACTTGTGCTTCTTATGTTCTTAGCAAAGAGACCAAAACTTACTTTTTGAATCTCAGTCTCACAAACACATGCACAGACTCTGGCACATCCTGGCCATGCTTCTCAGCTGAAAAATTTCACTTCTCTTTCTTCAAAAGCCATTTATGCTTTCCAAGAACTATGGACAATTTTCTAAATAAAATCCTCAAGACCCACTGTTCTCTCCCATCTCCTCTCACCCTTGTAAACTCAGATTTCCTCATCTCTGCAGCTCCAGCTGCATTCCTGATCTTACTTTATAGTTTTCTTGATCCAAGGAAACTTTTCTTTTACTAAAGAGACATGCCTGCCTTTTATGTCTCACACATGCAGATGTCAGATCATGGGCTCTCTCAGTCACCATAATCAAGTGAATCAATATTTTATAATCTATTTCTAGGTGTAATAGATATCTATGTGAGTATTGACATAGATATGACATAGATATAATAGTGACATAAAAATTGTTACAGAGATAAACATATTCTGTTTCTGCTTCCCTAGGGAGTCATGACTAATATGCGAAGTATTCAGTGTGAACTCAGCCCATAGGAAAAATGCTTTTCCCTTTCCTAAAAGCAGAGTTACGATGACACACTCAAGCCCATCATAAACAGAACACTGAACGCAGCAGCAGTCGGCCATTTCACAGCCACCTCACCATTCTGGCTCCTTTGGCTTGTTGAAGACACACACAGGGGCCTCCGCCTGCTCAACTTGGCCCCACGGTGTCCCCCATCCTCTGGACAGAGAGCAGGAAGGACCAACACAAGCCCTGCCCACTGGCTTGCTCTCAGAAGTTCACCTCCCCTCTGTTTTTCCAAGGTAGGTGTGGCTTTTCCACCCAGTGGAAGACCTGGTACTCAAGTTGGAACGTTGCTTGGGCCAGCAGAGGGAGCAGGATCCTGAGTCCACACTGTGACAGCAGAGAAGAGACATTCACTCTTCAGGTCCTGCCCACTTGTGCTGCGGAGCAGCTCCTGACCTAGACCACCGCCTCAGGTTACACCTCTCCTCACTCTCTCCTGTAGGCATGGAGCCAATGTTTGCGGCAGTCAGCTTTCCATCACTCTAACCAATCACCTGAGCTAATCAGTTTATAAAGTTGACCCTGCTGCTGTGGTAAGACAGCATCATATGGTGAGGTGAGCACACGGAATGCAAAGCCGCTTTGTAGCTGTCAACCAAGCATTTTGCCATGAGCATCTGAGACATTCTCCATCCAAACTGCAGTACAGTTAGAGAGGCCAACCAGACCTTGATGGTATCATCCCCCAAATGCTTTCTGCATTTGGCCTTATTTACACATCATTTACACCATTGTTTTCTAAATATATACTTTACTGACTGTGAAGAGTCACTTTTAAAATTGAACAATATCCTAGATAATAATATCCACACAGTCATAGTTTGTTATTCTAACTCTATATTTTACTGGACATTAGAATTAATATCAAAATAAATTATCCAATTAAAAATGATAATTGCCCCACTATCCTTTAGGATCATTTGGCTCACCATCAGGGATGTGCACAGGACATTCCCCTTCAGGGAAAAGCCTTTGATCCTATGGATCTATGATCACCACAGAAGAGGTTTGAATCTGCAAGAAAGGAGGAAGCGGGGTCTTCAGTCAGTGAAGACAAGGCAGTGTGCCCAGATGCCAGTGAAAAATGCAACAACACAGCAGGAGGCATAAATTCAAAGGTTTTTAAATAGAAGTAAGAGCCAAGCTGACCCCTGGAGAGGGTCTGTTGTTTTCAGAGTCAGTAAGTGTGTTTGTATTTGATTATTGTTTCCTTATTCAGTTGTGAAAAATGAAAGGATTTTGCATGTCTCTTTTGCTTTAACCAGCTGATGAGTGCATTCTTTTTTCCTTTTCATCAACAAGTTTTCATTTTTAGTTTGGGATTACTGGATTAAAAATGATAATGTTTTATTGTACATATTGCAATGTATGCAGGTGGCATAGTTTTTCAAGCAACTTGAATCCACACCTAAAGAAAAAGTTATGGAAGACTATTGCTAGGCTAATCTCTAAACTCTCCTCCTTTGTGTACGGGGAAACCAAAATGTTAGCTGGAGCTCTAAAAATATGCTTAACATAACTATTTAAATCAAGAAAGACGTTTTCTCAAAACACTGCACTGAAATATCTTCCCTCCAAAAGAGGACACAGTTTGTGCATACCATAAAATAAAGATTAGGTCTGAAGAAAATTATTGATGCTTAAGATATTTGTCCTCTTGCTGAGTTCGAAGCTTGCCTGGGCTACATAGTGAGCTCAGGGCCAGCCTGAACTACAAAGCTAGACCCTGTCTCCAAAAAGGAAAAAAAAAAAAAAAAAAAGATATTTGTCCTCGATTATCCAGCTTTGCTTTTGAATGCCTTTTCCACTTCAGAAATACTATCTCAAATGTACACAATACCATAACCTATTTGCAAGCTTGCTAGAAAATTCCACATCACCTGGACAAAAGTATTCCCAGGAAAGGCTCTGACATACTTTTCCCCTGATGAGGAACAATGCTCCATTGTCTTGATAAAATTCTACAGAAAGGGCTCTAGAATCATTTGTCCTGCATAAGGAAGAGTTCTCCATCACCTTGGAAATGTATTGTAATCAGCCTTTCATTTGTGTAACAAACTACCTGAGAAAATCAAACTAGATGAGGAAAGATTTATTTCATGGTGAGCTGCTCCAGTGCTTTGAGTCTGTGGCAAAGCAGAGACATGTGGAAGGACAATGGTGAAGGAAAATTGCTCGCCTCATGACAGCCAAGAAGCAGAGTGCCAGAGATAAAAGGCCCAGGACCAGATACAGCCTCCAGGATCGAGCCCTTATGATCCACCCCCTTCAATTTGGCCCTACCTCCTGTTTCTTCACTTTGCAATAAGGCTATCAAAACATAATCATTACTAATCCATGGATGAAATCAGAGCCGTCATGATTCAATCACCTTTCAGAGGCCCTACCTCTGAACACATGAGACTTTGGGGCCTCATTTTAGATCTAAACCATAGCACAAGTACTCACAGGGAATGTTCTGACATCACTTCCCCCGATGAGGATGTTTTCTAGGGCTCCTCCTTTCTCTCACCCAGCCCTAGCAGGCTCTGTCTTCACAGGAAGGATGCAGTGGAAGGACAGAGGCATACTGACAAGAATGTTATATTTGTAACTGAGCAGGCTGAGTTGAAATTCCATGTCAGACCCTGTGAGCTGTTCGTCTTTGGAGGAGTTACAGCCTATTGCCTGAGTTTGCAGGAGTTATTGAAAGATATTTATAGATAACCCCAGCCACAACTCTCATAGTGTGGCCCTTCATTGCCCCCACCATCCTAATCCTTCCCCAGGAAGCTGCAGAACCATGGACAGAGGACTTCTAACTGGATTCTTCCTGTGTCCTTCTGGTGGCTGAATACCATAATAGATACTGGAAAAGAGGAAGAAAACATTCAGATGGGAAGGGATCCAAAGGAGAAGAGGGGAGGGGAAGAAGGGAAAAGAGAATAGAAGGAGAAATGGAAGCAAAGATTTTGTTAACAAGGGGGAGAAAAAGGGTTAAAGGGAGGGAAGGGGAAGGAAAAGAAGATTAAGGTATATCTAACTAGAGACTGGATAGTGAAGATATGATTTTTGATGAAATGGAGTATTATTCAGCCATAAAGAATGATAAATTAGAAACATTTGTAGCTAAATTGATGCACGTTGAGGCCATACTCATAAGTGAAATAAATAGGACACAGGTGTATAAATACATGTCATTTTTCTCATGTGAGAATCTGAAGGTATAAATGAGGACCAGAATGCGTGATAGGCATTGTGAAATAAGAAGAAAATGCTAAAAGAAAGGGGAACGGACTAGGGGCAGGGGAAGCAAAGAAGGGAAAACATTTGATAGTAAAAGGGAAAAAAGTGTAAACAAAGCTTATGTAAATGGGGAGTGGAGGGTTGAAAGGAGGGCAGGGGAATGAGAATGAATGAGAATCAGGTTATGTCATGTAGAGGTACAAATTCTCAATAAGAAATGTTATCATAATGTATTCCTAAAATCTACCAGTAAACTCAACTTACTATTTTAAAAAATAAGATATTTCATGTACTTGTTTAAATTCCCTGTGATGAATGTTATCCTTATGTGTATCAAATGTATACTAATAAAATTAATTTTTAAAACTCCTCACTCTCAAGCTTTTGCATCCTAATCTGTACAATGTGATAATAATACTGAACTTGGGGATCACAATGATGGTTCATAATAAAAATGAAAGTGCTTGACTTTCGCTAAATGATCAAAAGGGTTAATTGTCTTTGTTCTTCATGTCAAAATGATACAGACATAAATCAGAGAAGAGAATTTGCCCCATCATTTCAAATAAAAATTTTTCAAACTCAAGACTCAAGAGTTACTCCCAAGCCCCCTGCTTAGACACACACACATACACACACACACACACACACACACACACACACACACTATGAGCCCTTTGTAACAACAGTTTTATGGTTGAATGATCAGAGGTCCTGCTAATGTCACACTCCCTGATATTAGGTAAACATGGCGATACCCTGGAAACATGCACAGATGCATGCTGGCGAAACCTTATCCTCTTCTTGTGCGTCCCTCCTGGCTCTAAACTCCCCTTCACGGGCTGTCAAATCAATTTTACAGTGTGTTTGAGGAAGTTGATGAGAACCGGAGGGAGCAGGTCCAGCTCTGCACTGGACTGATGAGGAGGGAGCTGGCCCACTGAACACTAGGGAGGCAGACTCCTTTCCTGTGCAAAATGTGCGCTGAAGAAAGATCCTTTTTGCTCAGTCATGCAGCTTTTCAATGTCCCTCCGTTATTTGAGGCCAAAGTATAAACCTGAGCTTATGCCTGACAGATTTTTTTCAGTCTCTTTTACTTGCCTAAATGTTTGTCTTTGTCTGCAAGGGGCAATATGATACATAGTTCACTGGAAAAGAACGTTGCCTAAACTGATATAATTAAGACTATCTGTTCAAAGGCATCATCCAAAGAGCAGACGCCAGACAGGGTTTCTCCTTTCAAAACACCTCCAAAAATTGAAGAGGCCTAACACCCATCTATATATGTCTTTATTTTTTTAAAACCATAAATAAAAACAAGCCTACTAATAAGGCTATCATTTAATGCTTCCATTCTTCCCAAGCTCTAAGGTGATCTTTTGTGTGTTTTACCTGTGTAGCAATAGCGTAAGTAACAATAGCATAAGTACCAAGGAGAGCTCAGTGGTAAGGTGACTACCAATCTATCATGTGCAAGACCGCAGGTTCAAGCCTCAGGAGAAAAACAATAATATTGATGAAAGTAAATAAATGTATCAAGGAGGAGGCTCTGGGAGGACATGGAGCAAAAGGCCCTTCTGTTGCTAAGGAACTAACATCACCAGACACTGGAAGAATGGTTTGAGCTACCTCTTGCAAACCCAAAATTGCCAGAGTTTAAGAGTTTTCATTCCTTAAAGAAAGAAGGTTTAGCTTTTACCAATTAAAACTGAACTGTTTAGACCTACTATGAGTTGAATTGCATCCCTCAAGAGACATGTGCGTTTCTAACCTCCAGCACCTAAGGATGTGCCCTCCACTGAGTGCCAAGAGAGACCAGGTGAGGAACCTGAAATGCAATAACCAGCACTCTCCTCTTCAATTCCACAGAAAAAGGAACTCTATACTAACCACGCATATTCTCCCCAGTGCTATATAAAAAAAAGAGGGAAACAAGAGATATATGTGATAAAGGAAGAAACAAAATTATCTCCTTTATAGGTTATTTACATATATAATCCCAAGAAATCTACAACAGAACTCCCAAAACCAATGAATTTATTCAGCGAGATTTCATGATACAAGATAAAAGTATAAAAACTAATTACATTTCTGTATATTAGCAGTGAAAATGAGGACATTGAAACAAAAAATACATTTACAATTTAAAAATAAAATACATGTAAATTTAACAAAACATACACAGGTTTGTACACTAAAAACTACAAATGCTGATGAAAGTAATTATGGATCAAAATAAATGGAAAGGCATGCTATATTCATGGATTTGAAAACAACATAAAAATATGTCAATTTTGTTCAAATTATCACACACATTTAAAGCAATTCCTATGAGAACTCCAGCAAAATTTTTTTGTAGGTACAGACAAGTTTGTTGTAAAACTTATATAAAAACCAAGAGAATTAAAATAACTAAACTCATTTTACAAATGAATAAAGTGGGAGGGTTTGCCCTATCTGATTTCAAAATGTATTATGTAGCAATAGTAGTTAAGATAATATAGTGCTGGTAGGGGCATAAGATACATAGATCAACAGAACACAATTTTAAAATTCCATTAAAATGTTATAAATATATCCTCAACTGATTTTTCATGAAAGTACAAGACCACTTCAGTAAAAGAAATATGCACTTTTTAAACAAATGTTAATTGAACATTCATAGGCATAACACCACCTGTTTCATACTTGATACAAAATTAAATAAAAATCATAAACTTAATATAAAAAGTAAAGCTATAAAACTTTTAGCAGTAAAACAGAGGCTAAAAATCTTCACAGTGTACATTAAGGTAGAGTTCTTAGCATGAACCATGAAAAGAAAAATTGATAGGCTGAATTTCATTTAAAGTAAAAGCTTTTATTCTGTAAATGATCCTCTTCAAAGGATGAAAAGACAAACTGCAAACTGAGAAAATATTTGCAAACCACATACCTACAAAGGATTAATATACTGAACGTATAAATACCTTTGCAAAGCCAACAGAAAAAAAGACCCCCCCAAAAAAGAAAAAGGGCAAGAAGACATTCACTGATAAGAATATGTAAGCATGTAAAAGGATATTGGAAGTATTAATGATTAAATAAGTACAAATTAAAACCACAATCATATATTACACACATCAGTATAACTGAGATTAGAAACATCACATCATCAAATGCTATAAAAGCTGCAGAGAAATGAGATAAAAGCTACACTGCTTTTACAATTTTTAAAACTACAGCCAACCTAGAAAAGAGTATGACAATTATTTACAAAGTAAACATACAGTCACCATCTGACCCAAGACTCGTCCCCCTAAATATCCATTATGGAATTACAAAAGCTTATGTTTAAAAGCTGGAGATATCGCAAAATTTGATCTGAAGCTATACTACAGAGGGAACGTTTTAGCTAATGATGTTGCTAGAGAAGAACAAGAGAGATCCTGCGAAAGACTGTAAATGTATCAGCCATGTGATCCAGCTACCCTAATTCTGGGTATATAAGTATAGGAAATAAAACTAGTTTATCAAACAGATACCTGTACTCCTATATTGATTACAGTGCCATCCACAATAGCTAAGATATGAAAACAACTGAGGTGCCCACTGACAAATGAATAAGCAAAATATGGCATATACATGATGGGATATTATTCCATCACAAAAGAGAATGAAATCATAAACTTTGTGTCAAGATGGGTGTATGACACAGTGGAAACCTTTATGCTTAAGTGAAATAAACCCACATGCTGAAAGACAAATGCCACCCATTCCTACTTACACATGGAAGCAAAAAAGGCCAAAACCAAAATAGAAAAGAGTAGAACAGTGCTTAGTATAGTCTAAGAAGAGTAAGACAAAGGGGCATAGAGGGAGCTTAGATAATGAGTTCTGAACACACTTTGATAGGAAAAGGAAATTCTGGTGCTCTGCTGAAAAGTGGGATGCAGACAGCACAAAATAACTCATTTTAGATTTGAGAAAAATTAGAAAAGAGGAATTTCAAAGGTTCCAGACAAAAGAACTGGTAAGAGCCTGGAAACACGAATTCTGATTGGCGCATCACACTTTGTATGCATGTATTGAATTATTACACAATCCTCCACAAATATGATAGTTATTAATGTTAAAGTCAAACATTAAATTTGATTAATTATAGTTTTAAAATATTCATACAAAATCCATACATAGACAATTAGAACATATTGACTCATTGCAGCCCAAAACAGAACAATTCAAATGTCTTTCAGTGGGTGAATATTTGAAAAAAAAAAAAACTGTAGTTCCAGACATGGTGGTACATGATTATAAGGCCAGCTACCCAAAGGGCTGAAATAGGAAAGTCACAAGTTTAGGACCAGGCTGGAAACTTAGTGAGATCTCTGTCTCAAAAAAAAAAAAATTGTCTAGTGATATGGATCAATGCTCCCTGGTTTCTATGACCCTCTCAAAAAAAGATGATAGATAGATAGATAGATAGATAGATAGATAGATAGATAGATAGATAGATAGATAGATAACCAACCAACCTGTGATATATCCATTACATGGAATATTGCTTGGCCATGAAAAGGAAGGTCTTCTTAACACATACACAACATGAGTAATTGCCAAGGACCTCTGGTATGGGGGAAAAAGCCAGTTCCAAAATGACATACATTTTATATGGATCCTTTTATATAATACCCTCAATATGAGAAAATTATAAAAAGGGTCAAAGAGGGTGTGAAGGAAAGTGAGTGTGAAAAGGCCACAGGAGCTATATTGAGTGACAGAATGTTTTGTTATCTTGATTGCATACTGTTAAGATCCCAGCTGTGATAACATCGTTTTACAGAATATTTTCATCAGGAAAAATTGGATCAAAATGATCTAAGATCTCTGCATTATTTCTTACAACTGCATCCAAGTGTAAGATTATCTCAAAATAAAAATTCAACTTATAGAAGGACTTGTGCAGTTGTAAGACCACCTTTCATTTTTATGTACTGACCTAATAAGCGATTATATTTTAACCTTTGTGATAACCCAAAACCTCTTCACACTGCCTTACTTTTAGTTCCATTGCATTTGGTGCTATATCTGTCTAACCTACTAGAACATACGTGAACATTATCTGGTTACTGCTTACTATGGAATAAAGGTAAACTCAGGTTGCGTTCTAGGCTGTATTGCTTAACGATGCCTCCCAAGTGCCTAGAATATGACACCCATGTAATAGTGCCCAACAAATAGTTACTGAACAAAGAGATGAATCATGACTATCAAGTCTTAGGGGTTCTCCAGGGAAACTGAATCAATAGTATGGGAACATACATGCAGAGAGAGAGAGAGATTTATTACAAAAAACTGGGTCACATAATTACAGAGGCTAGTAAATCTGCAGCCAGCAGGCTGGAGATCCCCCAAAAAAGCCAGCTTTGCTCAAGTTCAGCCACATCTGCACAGCATTCCCTCTCACCTGGGGGATTCCGAAGGCTTCTCCTCTAAAATTTCCTCTTGCTTCAGTCTTTGTTTTGTTCAGGGCTTCATCTGATTGGAAGAGGCACTTCCACACCATGGAGGAAATCTTTCCTTAGAATCTTCCAATTTAAATGTTAATCTCGTGCGAAAACATCACAAGAGAAACATTTAAAATAGCGTTTCACCACCTATACAGGCACCAGGATTCGGCCAAGTTGACACATAAAATTAGCCTTCACAACCTGTTATTGTGCTAGGGTAAAATATAGCACAGCTCTTAGAGGTTGTTTGTAGAATCATTCATCCCTTCACTTAATAGTCATAAACTATTGTGGTTTTCACTGCAAGCAATTTAATCTTCTTGTTTACCTGCAGGCTCATAATAACTATGTTTTATATCAGTGCTTAAAGCAAGCTCTGAATTTTCTGTAATTTGCTACTTTTTGTATTTATGGGTTTAGAAACAAGTTAGGCAAGTTTCTTATATCAGTGCAAAGAGAAAAATAGAGATTTTAGGAGAGGGCTAAAGATATTCACCTGTGAATAAAATTCATGAGTATGTAAACTTGGTTGAGACCTCGGGGGTTGTCTTTGTTCTAGCTTGGCTTTTACCTGTGACCAATAATTAAGCTGTCCACATGGCCTAAGCTGTCCACATGGCCAAAGCTGCCCATGTACAAATATAGGTAGAAAAGCCAGCTAGACATATGTAGACAGATAGATAGGGCTGACCCTTGAAAGACTTGCAAAAAAGGATCCTTCTGAAGGTCAACACCATCAATGAGATACTACACTTCCAGATAGCAATGACTGGCAGACCTCATTCTCCCAGGGTGGAATGTCAAAATCCGGATCCAGCCCCTCCCTGGGAATGCAAGGATTGTAAATTCCCCAGACAGCGGGCCAGGACTTTGAACCACCTGGAGGAGTCTCCTGACAAGCAAGACCCTCTAGGGCTTGATTTCTCATTGGACCCTATTCAATCAAAAAGTTGCTGAAGTAACTATGCTTGTCATTTACCCATTGGTTAGCCATGGTTTGCCCATTTCTTTCAAATCTTATTGGAAGCCCCCACCGTACTTATTGGTCAATTGTAACCCATCTACCTTTTTTGAATCTTATTGGTAGCCCCCTATTTCAGACCCACCTCACCTCATGGCTTTGCTCCATAAAAGCCCTCTAAAAAGTGAGATAGGGGGGTTACCCACTTTCCGGGTTCCCCCTCTGTCTCTCTTAAGGCAGAAGCTTTCTCTCTCAATAAAATTTTCCTACTCAAACTTCCGTCGTTCCTAAAATTCATTCTTCGATTTTTAGAGAATACGAACTCGCATTTCAGGTGGGGAGTTAGGCCTTAACTGTCCTGCGTCACAGCCAAACCAGGATGGATCTCTGCTGCATTCTGGGTGGAAACACAGAGAATTTTTCTGAAGTATGACCCAGAGAGAGGAAGGGGGAAACAGACACGGGAAAGAAAATAAGCCAGTAAAAAGTGTATTACAAGAGGATACTGCCAGAGGGAACTAAGCCCATGAATAACCTTTCGGAAAACCATGTATAACCCCACTTCCACCCCCCACCACCGTCCACTGGACGTGGGGATCTTGGAACACTCTCCCACTACCCTGACTTCTCTGTTGATCCACCTCCCGGCTGTGTCTGACCTCTGGAGGACAAGCTCCGGGGATGCTGAAACTTCTAGGAGGATTCAAGAGGTACGCTGCTCACCAGGAAATCATCAGTGCCCCAGAAAGCCCAGTGAGTGCTGGAAAACTCAGGCAGGGCAATAGGAGAGGTGAGCAAAGACCCCCAATGTCTGAGGCTCACAGCCCTCACTCTGTAAGTTATCCTGAGTGTCCAGACAGCGAAATTAAATCATTTCTTATGGGTATCATTGTGTTGGCACACATTTTTTTTCTTGCCACATAATTTACTTTTTATGAACCGTGTTTCCTCTGTTTTTCTATTTGGTTCCATCTTCTCTATTCCACTTATTTATATTTCTTTCTCTAATAAATGAGACTATATCAAATCTACCTATCAAAAGAGACTATGAAACTGAGTAAAAGTAAAACCAACATTTAAAAAAAATAGGTAATCCAAGTGACACAAAGGGGTTAAAATTAAGTGATGACAAAAGGAAATGCCACATAAATGTTACAAAAATAGCAGGTATAAGAAACGTGAGAATAAAATGAAACAGAAAAGCAATAAGAATCGAGCAGAAAAATCCTTAAGTGGGAGTAAGAGTATGGCAAATTAACAAAAACCACATCGAAAGGCATGGGTTGCCCTTAGTCAAGGTGGTCAGAAGTACAGCGTGCACGCAAGGAGGAGTCACCACGCCCAGCATTGTATGTGGTTACCGGGGATTGAACTCAGGACCTTGAGCTTGCGAGGCAGGCACCGGAACCATTAAGCTAAATCTCCAGCCCTAAAATCTATATTTTAAATCGAGATTACTTATGAAAAGCAGAATAGTTATTGAAAAACTTGTGCCTAATTATGTTTTAATAGAATTAAGACCATTGGCCATCATGTGACTAATAAACTACTTATGGCCATTCAGCTCTCTTGATCTGCCCAAAACAATTCTGTAACCTCTTTAAAAAAAAAAAACAATAACAGCAGTTTTGATGCATACAGAGATAGACAATGGATTTGGGAGTAGTTCAACAAGAGCAAAATTCACATAGACAAAAAGAGAAAGGTAACACCCAGGTGGCACGTAGATAATCCAATTGGTGTGGTTCTGAGACACTGAATTCTCCGATGAGACAGAGGAAATCAATGTGAGCCAAGTGTCCCTGCATGTGAATACACTGTTGGGCATTTTTCTACACGTTATCCTGTCTGGATCCGAGGACAGCAGTACGTGGTGGGAACTGTTGTTTCAACATCACAGATGAAATAAACAAGGCCCAGTGAAAGGGGTCGCCCAAGATCTCACATAAATACCGAGGCAGCAACATTCACCATCATCTCTGAACTAACTCTTTCCTTCAGGTTGTGCGCTGCTGGCTGTGCCCCAGAATCACTTCGATCAAGCAAGTTTCTCAGGCATCTTTCCAGAGCTACTACATCACAACCTCTGGGAATGGGTCCAGAAATTTCTATTGGAAATATCCCCCAGGTAATTCTAATCAGTCACATTTGGAAAATGCTGCTCATGATACCTATTTTCTCCTGATGTTTCCATAATCAAAGAGATAGAATTGGAAAAGAAGACTGTAAAATCAGCCAATTTAAAATCAGTCAACAATACAAGGGCACTCAGCCTCTGCAGCCAGAAAGCATGCGGTAATGCAGAGGTTGGCAAACAACTTCTGTAAAGGGATAGATAATAAATATTGAGTCTCTCTCAACTACTCAGCTCTGCCATTCATGAAAGCAACCATTTGTCAGAGAATGGTAGTGGCTGTGTTCCAATAAAATTTTATTTATTGAAACAGGCAGTGAGCTAAACTTGGCCCAAGGCCATGGCTTACTGACCCCTCTCTAATGGCAGATGCTTTGGGGGTTGTGTCGGGTGAATGGACATCCTTTGCTGATGTAACACCACCTCAAGAGGAAAATTCTCCTACTCATATTCGTAGTCACACAGTTGAGTTTACATGCATGTATCTGAGTAGATATGAAGCCATAGTATCAACTATGGTGACCCTTGATTGAAGGAATCAGCTCTAATGGAAACAAAAATGTTCTCAGAGTGCAGCTTCAGGGATATGTGAGTTTCATAGTAAATAAGTACTTGCATTAAGACATAATGTCAGTCCTGGGGGACACAGAACAAAGCTATGCCTGAGTCTTCTCATTAAGTAGCAAAATTTTTCACCGGGTTCATTCTGTCCTTTCCTTGAGGACTCTAACATGGCTGGTACTAAACAGGAAGCTTCAAGAAGACTTCACAAAAGGCCAGGAGATAGGGAAGGAAAAACTACCCACAACATGCTATGCATTTAGTTAATTTGATATCCAGAATACAGGTCTTTCATTTCACCTTGATTTGCATTGTGGAAGACTATCCTTTCATACAACCACTTTCCAGAATATTGATAAACGCCTAAGCTCAAGTCTGGGCTAGGAGAGGTTACCAAAGACCCATTCTTTTAACTTCTGTTTCTGCTGGACAACATGTAACTATTCTCCCGTCAGTAGGATTATGTACCCTCAAGGAATTCTAGTAGAATACATTTATAGTATAACATCATACTGCATTACAGAGTAACACGTATCATATAATTTTTTATATGTACATGCACACACATGGAAGTATATGTGTGCATGTGTATATATAAAATAGTATATGATTGCCAGGTGTGGTGGCTCACACCTGTAATCCCAGAACTCAGGAGGCAGAAGCAGGAGGATTGCTGAGTTTGAGGCTTGCCTGGGCTACGATAGTGAGCTCAGGGCCGGCCTGAACTAAAAAGCAAGACTCTGTCTCAAAAAAAAAAAAAATAGTATATGATTAATTACAAGTAGAGCCATTAACTCACTTGAGCCTGGTGAGTCTTGGAGGACTTAAATGCTTGCCTAACCCCAAATCTGTAATTCTGAGACCATCAGTAGGTGGCATTGCCAACCCTGACCACAGTAAGGAAGGCTAAGTTCTGGGAAGTTTAGAAGCCCGTGCTTCCTTTGGACTGTCTAACTCACAAGACAGGAGACAGCCTGCTCACCTCTGGGACTGTCTCCTAACGTGAGGTGCTCCAAACATCTTCAGTTTCTTCTCCACGCTCATCTAGAAATGACACTCATTCAGGTTCCTGAACTTGTCCTCATGGCTGCTTTCATGCTGTTACTTCACGGGGCAACACTGACATTTGCCAGGTGAAGGCCGCTAGCACTGCATACAGAACATGCCTGGAACCACAGAGGGTGAGCTACGCCCTTCCTCCGGCCTCCCTGGGGCTCCTAGTTTCATTCCATCAGTTTCTTTGCTCAGCTTTCTTACTGGGTCTGGTTCCTGTCATAAAACCGACTCACAGAGATGATAGGACTACACTTTTGCACACTAATCAGAAATGTAAATCAGAGACTTCCCAAGATGTAGATGTTAAAAGTCTTCATTGAGACACTCTCCCCGAATCCCCAGATCTCAAGCTCTCTAGAGCGTGCATAGCTTCCCTTGTGTCCTTTTGTCCATCACCTAAGGCCGAAGGCTTCTGTCGCTAAAGCCCCGCAGCTACTGCACCTGCCTTGTGCTCCAGACTTTGCAGGTGCACGTTGGTCTAAGGGGAAATGTTTATAAGACCTGAAGTGAAATTGGAGCACGCAGGTGCTCACCCAGGACACTTCCAGGTGAAAATTACACTGGAGGACGAGTAACCTCTCGTTATGTGTACCAACTCTTTCTCAGTTTTGCATTATGGAAGATTGTTCTTTCATACAACCACCTTCCAGAATATTGATAAATGCCTAAGCTCAAGTCTGGACTAGGAGAGATTACCAAAGACCCATTCTTTCAACTTCTGTTTCTGCTTGACAGCATGTAACTATTCTCCAGTCAGTAGGATTATCTACCTTCAAAATTCCTTCCTGAAATGCTTTATTTTCCCTTAAGTTAACAATAGCCTTGTATTTCAGTTTAATTTTCTATGTGTCCATCACAAATTCTTTTCCAAAACCTCTGAGTGTAGTTACCAGTGGCATTCAGGTTGCTGGCTGTTTTCCTAGTGCTCCGGCCTCCTGGCCTCAGTCTCCTTGTCTATAAAATGGGAATATCAATGCCTTCCCCTCAGAATGCTTAGGAAGCCTGAGAGAGTGAATGTCAGAGCTGGCATCTCACTTACCTGTGGCTCGTTGGATCTGTTTAGTCTTTTTCCTCATCCTTTTCAAGGATGCTCAGATTTACAAAGAAAAACTACAACCATCTTTGCTGTTTCTTTTCATCAGAGGTTAGAAAATAAATATCATTGATCTAGTGATTTCTTTAACTTTTTTTTTATTTCACTGAATATCCTAAGCTGTTGTTTTAAAGGATTTGTTTGATCTTCCTCTTCTGGTGAAAGTGCTTTCAGTACTTCTCTATAAATAGAAATATTTTGTCCCCCATTCTATGCCCTCTTCAGTGTCTATCATGAGGCAATGAGTTTGTGAACAGCCTGTCCCCGGCATGACTTTTTAAATTTTTTGTGTACACAGTGACGAAAGCAACAAGGAGCAAACAATGGCCAGGCCATTTTCTCTCCACAGCTCAGAAAACTCTCTGGGTGCACCAAGGATTCTTAAAAGCTAGAGCTCGTGAGGTTTAAATCAGATGTGCCTTTAAAACTTCCTATTAAATTTCAAGTGAGTTGTTTGAAAAGTAAACTATAAGTTTAGTATGGTAGAGATGGAAGTATTTTATCAGGAAGCTTCTGCTAAACACCAGATCACGCAGCCCCGGCTAGGACAGCCCGAAATATACTCAGCCAGATTAGATACTAACGTGCCCATTAAGCTCCAGCACACTCTTAGGGCTAGCATGGTCAGGGACCATGGGTTAGCGGAGCTGAATGTGAAGGGAAACATTGGTAAAGACAATTTATACGAGCAGTAAAGACACTGACTAACTCCCAGTGGAAGATATGATCGATGGAATTGTTGGAAATTTATATGACTAATCCTGAGCGGAAGTATAGCACTAAGTATTTTCCTGGGTATAGTCTACTTAAATGAAAACATTTTGCAAAACTAAAATAAGATAGACCTGTACAGTGTGCGCAGACACACTAATCTGTGTGGCACTGCATCTCCCACAGAGGCTTCCTCCCCGACATCGAGGGTATTATAGGAGGTTTTGGGGACAGTTATCTCACGGCATGCGTACAGCATGAGTTCCCCACCTCTCACCACCACCCCCCCCCCCAGTTCTTGTGATGGGAAAAACTCCCTGAAGGATAATCTTTTTCAACTTATGCGTAGCCTGACAAATGGATTTCTGCATAAAAGCTTAAGATGAAAGACTGTGTATAGAGGAGAGAGCAGAGAAAGGAAGACAGAGAAATAAAGAGGGAAAGGCAAGTTTATCTAATAACCAGAAATGTTTTCTGGAATCTCCCAGTCTCTTTAATCTTGATAAGATTGGAACCTTTGTTTCTGGCCTTTAAAACTGAGAATGTTTCATCAATATTTTTAAAAACTAAGGGATGTCCTTGTGGCTCCCTGTGGCTCTGAGGCTGTGCTTCCGCTGGAAACGCGTTCTGTGTCATCTTCACCCAGGTGTAGAACTCAAGCCCTTCCTCCACCAACAGCAGCCCTAGTGATGGTGAACGCACAGCTCAAGCCAGACCAGACTCCTGTGTGCAGGAAGGTTCTGTGCTGCAGAATTCAGGGGCATCCTGAAGTGGATGAGAGCAGGTTTACATCATGGAAACACAAACTTAGATGGAACATTAGAAGATTTTTGTCCTTTTTAAAGTACCCTTTGGCCATTTCAGCATGGGATTTTCCCTGCAATGCTTACTCCTGAGACTACTTTCTCTTCAGCTTTTCTCCCTCTCCCTCCTTTCCTTCTGACCATAGATTTCGAGTTCTTCTTTCATGATTGTGCCCAGTAATCTTGCTTCTTCTTCCCAGACATCCAAACCAACCCCAGACAAGTTCTCCACACACACACACCCCTCTACAAGATGCTGCTCTTGCTTTGCCAGAGGGCAGTTGTCCCACAGAGAATCCTCACTCCGCCCAACTGTGTAGTGAGGCCTGGCTGGCTGATGTCCAGTCTCTGCCACACCAGGGAAGCCACACCTAAAGAGAGCCAAGCAGCGGAAGTTGATGTACAGTGCTAATGCTGCAAAGTAGATGCTCAAAAAGCACCAACCGTGGCCATGATGCGGTGGCTTTGGAAATGTGAAATGACTGGGTCCTCACGAGAACATTCATCCTTCTGGTCAACACATTGTCCCGAAGTCATTCTCCTTAAGATGTGCACTTGAAGAAGTGAAAACATATAGTGAAAGCCAGCTTGCCAGTATGGGACCACTCCAGGGTGAATTCTTTTCTGCAGCAGTTAAAAGAGCCTGGAGCTAGCTAGGCTCTAGTTGTGCAGCCTAGAGCTCCTCCATCTCCGGTTCTGTGTTGGCAGGGAGGAGGAAATGGAATAAGCTGGAACATTCGTGGTGTTCTATTACAGTCAAAAAAGACATCATGGATTGTTTGCAAAATCTGTTGTTGTTTTCAGATAAGACCGAGGGTAATGTGAAACTCAACGTCTTCAGGAAAATCCAGTGAGAAATACAATCCTCTTCTCCTAGAATTTCTGATACATAAAGGCAATGCTATCCCTAAGGAGGAAGAAAGAGGAGGAGAAAACAAAGTTGTAACCGGAGCTTTGAGGGAATTTAACTTGATCTTGTGCCTTTCAACAACTCTCCAGTTCCCTAAGGGCTCTGGAACCTTTCCATAGGAGGCCAATCTGTATTTCATTACAGGAAGTACCTCCACCCTCCCATGCGTGCGCAAGCAGCCCCTGGCAGGAAGCCATGTGCCGTGTGAGAGAGGTACCCCTCCCCCACCTCTGTCTGGGGAGCAACTTCATGAAGAATGAAGAGATTTCGGGACTGGCGATTCTGCCTTGTCTCACAAGGAATATGAAGCAGCAAAAGTAATTATTATAATGAATTAAAGAATCAGACCAACAAAAAAACATTGCACCACTAAAATAGCTTCTATGGAAGAAAGAATTCAAAATTGAAAACCAGGAGAAGTATAAATTACAAGAATTTGAGATTGAAAGCAGGGAGAAGAAATCGGATGCACATCATCAGCCATAGACACCACCACAGTCACCCCAGGCGCACCCCAAAACATCAGGGTGGCACCCCATTTCTCATCTGTCTCTGCTTCTGGTGCCCTCTCGCCCCCTGTGAGGTGCAGTGGCTACTGTGGACGCTGCTGTGTGTGGGCAGGAGCAGGCGTGGCCCTCTTAGAAGCCACCCTGTGGCTCAGGTTCAGCTGCTTCCCCGCTCTGGGCTCCAGCTTGCTCATCGGCAGCGAAGGAGAGAAGAACAGGTGAAGCACCACAGTTTGGCAACACTGCTTTCCTCTGTGACAGGCATTCGACACAAAGAACGGAAAGAGCTCTCCCCTGTCCGGGCTGCCAGCACCCGGCCAGATGCCCGGGACCCTCCCGGCGAGGAGGCCAGTGCGGCTGGAGCAAGGACAGGACCGGCTGTGAGCGCCCGCGTGGGCGGCAGGCCTTCTCCGGGACTGAGCTGCCTACCCCGTGTCCCTGAGCTAGCTCTGCACTCGGGGGTCAGAGGGAAGGCACCAGGCAGAGCAGGCCATCTGACAGAAAGGCAACATGAGCCGTCTTGAATTTTTAATTTTCTGGTAAATATTTTAAAAAGTAAAAAGAGGGCCAGAGATTTAGCTCAGTGGTTCTGGCGCCTGCCTCACAAGCGCCAGGTCCTGAGTTCGATCCCGGTAACCACATACAATGCTGGGCGTGGTGACTCATGCCCACCAGCAATCAATACCACATACCACAGTGCCGGGTGTGGTGGCTCACGCCTGTAATCCCAGCACTCAGGAGGCAGAGACAGGAGGATTGCTGAGTTCAAGGTTTGCATGGGCTACATAGTGAGCTCAGAGCTAGCCTGAACTACAAAGCGAGACCCTGTCTCAAAAAAAATAAAAGTAAAAAGAAAAAAGCAGGTAAGATTAATTTTACTAGTATGTTTATTTAAACCAAAATGGCCCCCAAAAGGAATTACTTCAACATGCATCTAACATAATCTTATCATGGACATATTTCACATGTCTTCTAACCATGTCTTCAAAACTGGACTGTGTTTTACACTACAGCACATCACGGTCTGAACAAAACACAACTGAGGCGCGTACTAGAAGGGCCACGTGGAGCTCGTGACCACCATATTAGTATCATACCTAGAGCACATCTGGTGCAGAAGAGAGTGGAGGGCTTAGTAGACTGAGGGAAAAGGGAGGTGCAGTGAGCCCAAAGCAAGCCCAGTCAAATGGCCGTGATTGAGTTTCTTCTGGAACTTGGTGAGCAAGGACCCTGAGCCAGAGTTGATTTGATTTGGACAAATTTAGAAATGTGACATTTTAATTTAGAGTGATTGACACCTGCTGTGTCTGTCCTACAGTTCTTCCTCTTGCTTTTTAAATCCATGAAGCAGGAATCTTGATGCTGAGATAGATCCAGGAATTAGATGAGTAGCATCACTCCATCTGACAACAGCTGAGTCATTTCCTGGAACAGTGGTGGCAAACATATGGCAGGAGTGCCACATTGAGCTATTTGTTTCATTGAAAGCGCTAAAAGGTTCACCATCCCTGTGCTAGATAGAGAACATCCTTGCCTCAAACTCATCAAGAAAAATACCAAAGACTTTCACCATCTAAATCTTTCCTTTAATGGCTCATGTTCTTTCAACTAATTTTATTTCACAGAAGATGAAGAAAGTTGGATGAGAAAGGGGTCTTCGAGTTTAGAGAGAAATAACCTAGCCTTGAATTCTCTGACTCGACAGCCAACAGTCATGGTTGCTACATCTGTGAAAAGAGAAGGCTTCAAGGAAAAACAACTTCCATTTTAGCCTGAGATCTGGGCCTAAGTTCCTGTAAGAAGTTCTCCACTGGGGGGAGGGGTTGCAAACTCTCTCACAAGGGATAAAAATCTCCACTCTTTCAGATGAAAGCTTAAGTTAGTGGTTTTCCAATCTAGGTCCATAATACAATTGTGACAGGTGGAAGGACTGTTTTGTTTTTGTTTTTTTGTTTTTTGAGACAGGGTCTCGCTTTGTAGTTCAGGCTAGCCCTGAGCTCACTATGTAGCCCAGGCAAGCCTCAAACTCAGCAATCCACCTGTCTCTGCCTCCCAAGTGCTGGGATTACAGGTGTGAGCCACCATGCCTGGCAAGATGGAAGGACTTTTAATACCCCCATCCCTTATTCCTACCCTCAGAGTTTCTGGTTTACTTAGGCATTGGGAACCAAGGCTATGAAACACTAATCCTAAACCTTAAATTGTAGTTCCTATTCCTGCTTCCTTGGCCAAGAAGAATGGAAAGTTATTTCTCCAGGTTTCATCAATTTGATCAGACATGGTCCACATTATAACAATAGTGGTTAAGTCAGCCCTGCCTCGAACATGTCCATTTTTAAATTCTCAGTAATGCAATTTAGAAAGTTCTGGTAACATAATATTTAGCAAGAAAGAAAACACAGAGTACACAGAGGTAGTGATCCCCCTTAAGCCACACAGGATACAGTGCATGATAGACTGGATACAACCCAGCCCACGTGAGGCTCTAGTGATGCCACGTTGCCACACCATCTCTCCTCATACTTGCTTACTCTGGTGGAGTGCCTGCGGGACCCACCAAGGAGAGGCTCAATGGACTTGCCAAAGACTTTCAGCTCAGAGTAGCACAGGTGCTATTTGAACCCCAGGGTTTATCATCTTAGGCACTATTAAGTATCTTTAATGAATAAACATACTTAAATGAGATTTTTAAAATAACCTTAAGTAATAACTTTGAACTAC
The DNA here is from genome assembly GCA_004025085.1 of Thryonomys swinderianus. Taxonomy (NCBI): domain Eukaryota; kingdom Metazoa; phylum Chordata; class Mammalia; order Rodentia; family Thryonomyidae; genus Thryonomys; species Thryonomys swinderianus. Next base: position 22,659 of record PVIC010019472.1, read on the forward strand.
TGCATGACCTGCTTCAGTGGCCAGTGTTTAACCATCTGTTTACCCTGTTACCCAAAGCAAATTTTTTAAAAATTTGAATTAATTGAATAGCACAGAACTAATGAGCTATGAGGTAAAAAAAAAGACTCCTAATTTATTTATGCTGATTAAGTGTTTCTATATCTATTAATATAGAACCTGCAAATGCAAACATTTATTCAAATAGATCCACATTTGTGAATTGTTACAATACCTGAAATGTACAAGCTGAGTGTAATTATCCTATTTTTATAAACCCTAATGTGATTTCAATTGATGTCAGTAAGTTTTGATTGAATTTACTGCTGATTAGAGTTGATCATCTCTTTGAACAACAAGAAATTATGTCTCATTCATTTCATTAGCAAGACTGGTGTTCAGTTTATGAGCCGTAACACCAGTAGTAATTATCAAGGATAATTGATTTCTAATGTGGATGTATTAATTACATAGCTATAGGAAAGTTAAAGTACTCTATCCTGCCAATTATTATTATGAAAAATAAACAAACTAGACTATGAAGAAGAAAGTTTACTCTTGCAACTTACTTTCCTTCCTCCCAGACAACCGTACATCCCTATAGCATGGTTATGGCACAGACCTGTGATGGATAGAGGTTCTAGCAGGCTAGTATGGAGGAGCATCCCCAGGAGACTCTGAAGTTGACCTTCTATAAAGCAAGGAGAGGAATAAGGTGGGTACAAGAAGTAAAATTAAAGTCTGCAAAAATTAAAAGAGATGTGTCATGTGGAGGTGGGGTTTGGGGTGATTCATTGATCCACTCAACAAAATGCTCTTATGCACCCAAGGTGTGCTAGCCCTTGGGCTTAAAGCATAGATCTGTAACTGCCCACCTGAACTCACAGCTTAAATAGGAAGTCAGGCACTGCCCATGAAAGTTCCTGAGTCACTACAAATCAAAGTAGCATGAAATAAAAATCAGGCTTCTATGATAGGAGCTCATGAGATCTAATTCAGATTGGAGGCAAGAATCAAGGAAAGTCTTCTCTGTGAAAAAATAAATTGCTTTGGAACCCGATGGATTACAGTGAGAAGTATGAATGATGGTGGAGAAGAATTTTGTGCACTGGGGAAAGTGAGAGGTGGTCATAAATGTAAGAAGGTGTCCATGGTGAAGTAGTGAAGCAGGATACATGAGCAGCACTGTATCTAATAAAGCTTTCTGTGGTGAAATCAGACATCTCTGTGCTCTCTAATACAGATGTGACTCCTCAGTTACCTAAAATGAAGTGCAATTGAGGAACTGAACTTTTAATTTGAATTTTAATTAACTTAAATAGTTATGTATACCTGGAGGCCACCACACTAGACATGCAGATCAGGAGTCATACAGGCTCTGATAGACTAAAATTGAATCCTAAAACCAATGGAAATCACTGAAGATTTTATAAACTCAGAAATGACATAAAAAAGGTTACATAGCCTTTGGATCTGGGAGACTCATTCAGGAGGCTGCTCACTTTCTAGGAAACAGAATGAATTTTATCAGATTTCTCTGCCAACCAAGATCCTGTTGTGTGCACTTGCTGATTGAATTGGTCAACAGTGCTTAAGTCTACTGTTGTATGATCCTAAATCAAACACAAACTAAACAAAGCAAAAATTTTTTATGTTATCTTTAATCCTGATTCTTTGGGTCAGGAATAAAAGGAAAAACTTCCTTTTATATTATGATTGTTGCATCATTCTGAAAAATGAAAAGCTGAGTTTTAGCCCAGAGCCATACATTTGAGCCCATAAATGAAATGTTGTGAAGAAACAAAAAGATATTTCCTTTCCTATGTAGGTGCAGCTCTCACATCTCTTGCTTGACCTTGGCCAGAAGAATTGACATGCCCTAGCGGAGTGGTTCAGATTACCTAAGAGTGGGTCATTCTGGACCCAAATCTGTTCAGTGTCATGACATGCAGCAGCTGGTTTCTTACCATAAGGGACACGGCCACCTTTCTGGGCCACAATTTCAGCACTGTGATGTCTAGAAATGTGTAAGTTCAAGGGCAACTTAAGACCCCGACATCTTTTAGAGGATCACTCTTCCCAGTTTCACCTAGTTAATAGCTAATAAACTAACACATTTATGTAGACAACCTATGTGTCAGGCACTGTCAGGCAATGGAGGTAATAAAAATATGGACACTGTAATATTTTAAGAACTAATGAATGCTTCACAGACATCATTCATATATAAAATTCACGTATTTAGTTTTCATAACTTCTATTTTATGATTACTATTCCCATATACACATAAGTGACCTTGGTTACAAACAGTTCAATACCTTGTTCAAGGTCACACAGTTAATCAGCAGCTCCAGAGTCTGTTCACATGCACCACATGTTCTGTCCAAAAAATGCTGCAAATAGAAGGTGCAAGAATTGAGCACCATAGTTGCAGTAACTGGTCTGGGGAAGACATCCAACCCAGGTTGTCCCGATATTTGGACCTCAAATCATGGCCATTAACTGCTTGATTGTGTGTGACTATTACTCTTCTGGGCCAAACAGAATATTTTCTGAAAGTTTTTGTCTCTGGAGGGCAAACTGAGAAGAAGCAATGCATAGAGCTCTAATGTCATGTTACCAGCTTTGTGGAGAAAACAATGGAAGAGAGCAATGCCCTAAAACAGAGTGAAAAATAAAGGGCGGGATGAGTAAATTCCGGTGTCGGATGTCTTGGTTCTCCGGGGTCCAGATTTGCCCCTCCCGGGACCTGGACATCAGCTCTAGGACCTTTGACTCTGACAATAGTTCTAGGTTCTTATGCTGGTTCTGTCTTGAAATCAAGGGTCACTCACACCAGGACTTGGGGAATGAGGCGGATTGCCAAAAGTCATATTAATTAAGCCTAAATAACTTTGTCCCCAAAGGGACTTTGAATACCTTAAGTTTCTGAAATCATTCACTCAACAATAAGAGTCCTTGGATATTATCTGAACTCAGTGACTCTCTGTATCTGATACTTAACTTTATCTGTTGCCTTCAGCGACACCCAGCAGAAGGTGGAGGCCATAATTTTATAAGCTTTCCACAAGTTCTTTATCACTACATTTTCCAATACACTCAGTGTCCTTTGGAGCTTTCTCCCCTACGCACATAATTAATTTTCGTTTTTGCTAATGACATTTCTATAGTTTTAAGAAGTCATCTGGAATAATAAAAACCCAAGGTGGGCTTTGTAAATAGCAAATAAAGTAGCGTGACATACATGCGAGTTGCTATATTTGAGGTTGTCTTTCTCCCAACTTCATTATAGTCTGATGTTATTATAAGTTAGTCATTGAACAAATTTCTCCTGAATGCCTCTTTCTCACTAGATATGGTGTCAAACATTGTGAGCAAAAAAGATCTATCTGATAGAGAATTTAGGCATAGTGCAAGACATTGTTATAGTTTATATTTTATTTTTATATTATTTTATATTTTTCAGCATCTGCAGCCTTTGTGTCCTTCTTAACAGTCCCCTGCTAGTGTCCAGACATTCACCTCCAGGTCTCAGAATAAGCTGATCCTGTCTATAGATGGGGCATTATGCTTCTAGAAGGAAACCACCTAACCCTGTCAGAGAGTGACTAGCACCAGATCCCATGCCTGTGAAGGAGACCAGATGGGCTTCTCAGTTAATGTGACTGACTGAAAAACCAAAACAAGAATACTGAGGTGTCAATGAGACTATGATAGAAAGTTTCCTGTCTCTGTCTCTCTCTGGCCACTGCATATAGGGAAAAACATTTCAGTAGAGTGGTAGAAAAGGATTACATTGTGCTAATACTCCTATAACAAAAGACAGATTAGAAGGAGAAAAATAACAAGTTTATCAAAGTTTCATGTGACACAAGACCCAAAACTCAGGGAAAGACCCAGGGAAACTACTGTTTTCAAGGAGGCAGAGATAGCAGTATAGAAGTAGGGTTGGACAAAGTCCTGTGCATTAAGCTAATAGATAAGGGGGCAGCTGGGCCTCTCTGTTCTGATTCTTCTTGGCCTTTGTGTGCAGCATCTGCTCCACCAGGATGAGAAGCAAGGTTGCTCTGGAATGAGGGTCTTCAAAAAGAAAATGAATGGCCTTTCCAACATTTTTGGTTTGCTTTTGGGGTAAGCAATTCCAGTTTCTATGACCCTGCTTGCAAAAGAGAGTTTGAATTCTTATTACTCTCTTCAAAGAAAAAATGGATATGGGAGGTAGAAGGGTGAAGAGCCCGAATGGACATTGGTTCTGAGACCTTTGCAGTTTTTTAAATCTTTACTGGCACATTGCATATACACATCACGATTGCACTTAATATTGGGAATTTGTACCAGTTTATGAGATGATTTAATTCTCATTTTTTCCCATTCCCCTACTCACCCCACAACTCCCTGCCCCCTAATTACATAAGCTTTGTTTCCCTTTTTTATTAGCATCACATTTTTTCTTTACCCCTCATTTGATGCTTTGAAAGCACTTATTTATGCAAGCATGTGAAAATAAAATATTGAAGGAGATGATTATAGGCAGCCTGATGAGAACCATTGAAAACATTGTGTAGTGGCCACATTTGAAGAGAGTATAGAGAAACAGTTAAGAGCTAAGGATGGAATGACCAGAGCTCAGCCACCAATCCTGCCACCAGCCAGCTGTGTGGGTATGGGAAGCTTACTTAACCTCTCAAGGCTTCAGTCTCTTTATGTACTAGTGTCAATAACAGCACTTACCTCATTCGGAGAGCTAAAGTAATGTGTTTAAACATGCTTAGCCCAGGGCCTAGCATATTGAGTAAATACTCAATAAATAAAAGCAATTATTACACATCAAACCAGAGGGGAAAATATCAAAATATAGCACCTAAAAACACCTTAGAGGTCTGTAAACCAAAAATTTAGGCACAGAGAAGAAATAGAGAAATGTTATTCCTCTAATCTAGCAAAAAGAGACTCCAGGGAAGCAGAAATTGTTCTGTATAAACAGCTTTGAGATCAAGAAATAAATTAATCAAGGGAATTGTTCTTCCTTTCAGAGGATTTAGACTAAGGAGCAATGGCCTGAAGCTACAGAAGGGGAAATTTGGGTTAGACACAGCAAGATGAGAATGTTCTCAGCAGGGAGAGTAATTAGGAAGTGAAAAAGACTCCCCAGAGTTGGGATGAAGGAACCTTCCCTACAAGTAATCAAGGAGAAATAAGGGGAAGAGGATCAGGCAGGCAAGAACTGCAATATACCCATCAATTAGAAGGAATGGCTAATAGAGTATCTCTACCCTTTTAAAGTGTCTTTCAGTCAAGTTGACATTAATAGCCAAAAACTAGCAGTTCTTGGTAGTCAGCAAGGTCTTTGGAAGAATGCAAGGATGGATGCCAACTTCAGGAAGCTGGCAATTCGGTGAAGAAGGGAAACCACCCAGACAGAAAGGTGGCAAGTGCATGTGTGTGTGTGTGAAGTTATTACCATCTAACCTCTAATAGGCTTTTTCTCTTGAATTACATTCAACTAGTATCAATAAATTTTGTTGTGAGGTTTTTTTTGACGTTTTTTACAGTCATAAAAGGAAAAGTGTGATTTAAAGTTTGGTATTTTTCATAGATAGTTCAAAAGTTCTGTGTTCCTGTGAGTCATGAATAGGACTCTGAGATGTTACATTGGGACATTATTTTGGGGGTGGTGGTGACAAAATAAAAATGTGAGCATTTTATTTGCTCTTCCCCTGCTAGGGATATACCCAAAAGTTACAAGATTCATATCTCAGCAACACATCTGCACCCATGTTTATAGCAGCTCAGTTGGGGATAGCTAAATCTTGGAAACAACTGAAATGCCCATCAACTCTAGACTAGATAAAGAAAATGTGGTTTCTTTAAAAATAAAATGGAGTATTACTCTAACGTAAAGAATGATGAGATCGAGTCATTTATACTCAAATGGACATATCTTCAGGACATATTCATAAAGTGAAATAAATAGGTCACAGATATGTAAATATAATATCTTTTCTCTGGCATGAGAAAGTGAAGTTGTAAATGAGTTCTAGAATGCATGGTAGATATTTTGAAATAGTAAATATTCAAAGGGAAATGGAGTTTAGGGGTAAGTAATGAGGAAAAAGAAAATATTGATGGTAAAAAAAAAGGAACAAAGCTTGTGTATATAGGGGCGGGGTGTTGTAGGGTGGGTAGGGGAAGGGGAAAATGAGAATTAAGTCATGTCACATTTTACTTGTAACAGAAAAATAAGAAAGTTACAAACAAAATTAAGATTGATACAGAATTCCTTGGTACAGAAATTTGGCTGAAAGGAAAATCACGGTAACCTGTACGAGTGAAAGATACCCACTTGGGATGGGATGAGATTGAAGTTAGACCTCATGATGAATCAAAGATAGTAGGTGGCTGCATCTGGTGATCCATCATTGTAATGTGGCTACAGAACAAAACCAAACCTTAAATAAGTGACTTAAAATGACAATCAGGTATATGAGTCAGCTTTTATTACCGCATCATAATTAAAGAAGAAAAGGTTTATTTTGGCTCATCGTTTCAGTAATTTCAGTCGATGGTCAGCTGGCTTCAAGGCAGAAACATCATGACAGAAGAGCATGGCGGAGGAGAGGTACTCAGCACACGGAACCCCAGAAGTGGAGCACAGGGGAAAGTCAGAGAGGAAGGAACCAGCAATCAGATACAAACCCCAAAGTTATGCTCCCACGTCCCCCTGATACTCACCCAGAAATGTGTTTTCTAATTTCCTAGGGATTTCTCAGGCCAATAAAGTTAACAGTCAAGATTAAGCACCACACTGTGTGTTAATGCATGCAATTTTGCAGGATATCTTCATGGCTGTACTGGTAGGTTCATCTCCCCTGATCTTGCTTCTGTGTCTCAGCTTCAATATAGTGTGGCCTGGCAGGTGACAGGTGACTTCAGTGGTTTTTCCTGCTGGAGACCTGTCTTGGCTTGTGCTTGTGGCCTCAAGAGAGTTCCCAGAGGACCTGCTGATGGCAAGACCTCATGAAACATAAGCTCGAAACTCAGAAGTCTTCCTGACCAACTACACATCCTCTTGTTGAAAGACAGATTCTGTTTAAACTCACACTTGACTCAGTTCCACTCAGTGCAGAAAAAGAGGTGATGATACAATGAAGAACTAAATTCAGAGAAGAGAGAGGAAAAAGAGAAAAGAATGAGTCTGCTGTGCTCTCATGTCGAGAGTCGTCTATGGGGAATTTAGAGACAGAAATAGGGGGGTGGGACATAGCAGCAAAAATCCATACAGAAATGATGGGAAAAGTACGTTCACAAAGTCTTGCTATGAGTAACACTCAGTTCCTCTTTGTGTTCTTGAACAGGCTACACATTGCTTGGCGTTTTTTCAGACTTTGGACTTGCACTGCATCCAAGGTAGCTCTGTGCAGCCTGTCAGGAGATTGGTGGGTGGACACGAAAGGGGACCCCACCAGAGCTCATGCTCAGATTCATAACATCCCACGTACACCTCTGCTTAGGGCTGACTGTGATCATGTGGTACTTAACCAAGGGGATAAATCAGTCCCAACTCTAAATTAAGGCTGGAAATGAAATAGTCTCCAGAAAAAGATGGCCAATCCATCTGACTACTCATAAATTTTGCCTTCATTTGAAACTGTAAGAAATCTTGCTCCTTTTTTCTGATTAAGAATGTCATAAATCGCTGGGATCAGAGGGACAGGCAAGCTTTCTGTGGCCTCTGAAGTCAAATGCATTCCAGACCAGTGTCTGCCCCACTCATAAAAATCCCCTGATATTTTGTCCTGAGACCTCAGAAACTTATTGCAGGAAATCACAATTTGCCAGCTTGGAAAATTTCCCAAATTACTCTGGAAA
>PVIC010019473.1:0-30522 GCA_004025085.1 Thryonomys swinderianus
CTTAGCCATACAGAATGATGAGATTGAGTCATTTGCATTATATTATTTATATTATATTATACTAAGGACATACTCATAAGTGAAATAAATAGGTCACAGATGTGTTCATACTGTATCTTTTCTCTGGTAGGAGAAGCTGAAGTTATAAATGAGTTCTAGAATGCATGATAGATACTGTGAAATAGTAAATATTCAAAGGGAAATGGAGTTTAGGGATAAGTAATGAGGGAAAAAATTAATGGTTAAAAAAGGAAACAAAGTTTGAGCATATAGGGTGGGTGTTGTAGGTTGGATTAGAAAAAGGGAAAAATGAGAATTAAGTCATGTCATATACTGGTACAAGTTCTCAATGTTGAGCATAATAGTGATGGCTATATATAATATGCCAATAAATAAAAAATTAAAAGAAGATGGCAAATGGTGGGGTCTGTTATATCTGGACCATATTCAATCATTTTTATTTCTGTAGCCCAGATCTTTCTACCTTTAAAATAAGGGTTATAATTGTCTATAATTTGTTTCTGGTAAAATTTTGTATGAATAGTGTCCAAACTTAGATTTTCATATGAATTGACACAAGGCTAATACCGGCAATCATTAACCCAAACAAATGTTCATTTAAGTAGATAGGAAAGCATAGAATTTAGTGAATCAATAGGAAGCCAAATATGTAAAGTATGATGCTGAAATGTTCCTTTATAAGCTAAATAAAATAGGTGAATTTCCTCATACTCATTAAACTTTCTGTCATAGAGTCAATATAATTAGTAACTTGACTGGGGCTGGAGGAGTGGCTCATTGGTAGTGTGCCTGACTAGCATGTACAGGGCTCTGGGTTCATGTACATAGCATAAATTTGTACTATTATCACTACTAGTAGTAGTACTAGTAGTACTAGCAGTAGTGGTTGTACTAGTAGTAGTAGTAGTATTTGCCTACATGTTTAAGAGTTTTGTTTGTTTGTTTGTTTGTTTTACCAAACCTTCATGTTTGTCAGAGTACTAAATACTAAAAAATGTTTAGAGAGCTTACAATCTTGAAAACTCTGTCACTTAAAAGTACATCGATATTCAGTGACATCATCCACACATTTTAACATAACACATCTGAATTAAAAACAACAAAGGAATATTGTTTCTTGTCTTCTGATTTCATAACTAAAGAAGAATAAAAGTACCTTCATCAATTCATCCTTACAGGGTGAACAGTTCTAATTTGCAGATGTGGAACTTGCACTCCCCAAATTCCATGTGCTTTCAGAAAAGAATCCTTCCATCTAATTTCAAGATTGAAATGAAAATTTGATTCAGGATCTTTTCATGAAATATGAGTGCCTACAGCATATGAACAGACTTCACTAGGTATTTGAGATTCTTGATGGTGACAAAGAGAACTGTTTTCCTGATCCTTCAGATTGTGTAACAGAGAGCAGGAAATTTGGCTCAGGGGTTCCAGTGTCTCCCTTGCAAGGGCAAGGTCCTGAGTTTGATTTCCAGTAGCCATATTCAACAATACTGGGTGTGGTTACTCATGCCTAGCAGCAATCTATACCACATACTACCAATTGTGGTGACTCACCCCAGCATTCAGGAGGCAGAGGCAGGAGGATTGCTGTATGTTTGAGGCTTGCCTGGGCTACATATTGAGCTTAGGGCCAGCCTGAACTACAAAGCAAGACCCTGACTCCAAAAAAAAAAGTTGTCTAATAGGGTTTTGTAAAGAGACATTTTTCATAAATAGCCTTGAAATACATATAGGAAACACTTATTCACATTGATAGAATAACTCTCTAAATGAAATATTTCCTCGATATATATATATCACCTTGGAGGATCTCCAGTTTTTTCCTTATCTACAGAAATATCAAAGAAGTTACCTACAGAAGCGTTAGGGAGCTATCCCTGAAAATAGGTCATTGCTACCTCTACAGAATAAAGAATGCTGTTAATTCACAAATTCTCATTCACTAAAAATTAACTAATGTCTATAAGATTAGTATTTATTTTGGCATTTCAATAATTTCATTGAAAGATATACCTCTTAGAACCAAAAATAATGGTTGGTTAGAACACCTATGCAAACTCAAAATGAGCACTGATGTTTTCAAAGTATTGAAATATATCAGCCTTATGGTAAAACTGAAGTTATCCACAAACATAGTTTACTAAACATTAAAGAAAGAATATATTGTGGTTCTTTGGTTTCTTTTTTAGTACTTACTTATCTGTAACATAATGTCGAAATTGTTTGCATCCATTTTGGATAGACGCAGGCTTCAGTTTGTACTATTTACAACACTAACACTATATGTGCATCTCCTTATTTTCACTAGCTCCCACGGAGAATTCCAAATACCACCTGAGCAATTTTGTAATTATAACAGTGCCTCCTTACTTTAGTATGCCTTTCCTAATTGCGTACCACCTCCATGCAATGATGAAGGAAAACTGACAATGAGGAAGATTCTGTTTGGCTTATTTAACTAGTCATTCCTTAAAAAAAAAAAAAATGGACAAAGACATTGAGTCTCTGATACCTATTAAATTGTACAAAGATGAATGGGAAAAATGAGAAATAAGATATATCACATATAGGTACAAACTCTCAATGATGAATATAATCATAATGTACACCTAAAATGTACCAATAAACAATAAAGGGAAGTAAAAAGTATCTGGTTAACAAGGAAAAATGAAGTAATTTTATTTATATTCTAGCTATTAAAAGGCTAATTACTTTTTTTTTTTGAGACAGGGTCTTGCTTTGTAGTTCAGGCTGGCTCTGAGCTCACTATATAGCCCAGGCAAGCCTCGAACTCAGCAATCCTCCTGTCTCTGCCTCCTGAGTGCTGGGATTACAGGCTTGAGTCACCATGCCCTAATCACTTTTTAAGCAAATAGGCTGACCTACACACAACTTACAATCATGTCACTTACTAAAATGAAAATTTGTACTGAGACAATAGAAGTATATTTTCTAGGAATTTTATGTTTATAATATATTGAGTAATCAGTTTTATTGAGACTATTAAAACATAAATGGTGAACTACTTCAATCTATGAAATTCTGACAACTTTGAAAATATATACCTAGAACACTTATGTTGGTAAAGGTTTTCTGCAGTACTTCATGCTGGGAAGCAGAGTACAAATCACATAATGCAATCTCTACATGTGAGAAACAACCAAATTCTCAAGGTCCACCTTCTTATTCAGTTTTTCCTTATGTCATATAATACTGATGAGAGTGATAGGGATACATTACACTTATTTGTCTTACCATATTTCACACTGACGAGTTTAGGTAAAGGATCTTATGTTATTTATTTATTGTTTGATAGTAGGAATGAACCAGAGTTTTTACACTGAGCTCTTTTAATTTCTGTCTTAAAACAGAACCTCACTAAGTGGCCCAGAGTGGACTCAAATTTGTAATCTTCCTGCCCCAGCATCTGAGAGGGCTGAGATTATAGGCAAGTGTTACCAGACCCAGTTCAGTAAAATATTCTTTTTTTTTTTTTTTGAGACAGGGTCTCGCTTTGTAGTTCAGGCTGGCCCTGAGCTCACTGTGTAGCCCAGGCAAGCCTGGAACTCAACAATCCTCTTGTCTCTGCCTCCCGAGTGCTGGGATTACAGGCCACCCCGCACTGTGGTATGTGGTATTGATGGCTGGTGGGTGTGAGTCTCCACGCCCAGCACTGAATGTGGTTACTGGGATTGAATTTAGGACCTTGCGCTTGCGAGGCAGGTGTTGGAACCACTGAGCTACATCTCTGGCCCCAATAATTCTTAAATATAATGAAATATTTCTGGTACATCTCATATTTCATGTAGATCCACCTACCAGACTGCAATGTGAACATTTTTAACTTTTGGAAACTTAAAATGCTCAATTGTGATCTTGACAGGACTACTTTTCAGGCAGCTTTTGAAATGTAAAGAGAGGTATAAAGAAGATAGAGACTTTTGCCTTCATTTCTGTAAATCTGCTGCTGTCATGGAAAAAGAAGAGCTTTTCTGAATCATTGTTTAGTACTTTAAGGTACAGGTATAAAGTAAGTTTTATTTCTAAAAATATAAAGCCAGAAAATTTAATTAGCAAGTAGATTTCTCATAACTTTCCTTAAGCATTAAAACCTGGCTATAATTAGAAACAACAAAACATTGTAAAAATTTTAGAAGGTGTGAGAGGAAAGAGGCTCTAAATGTGTCATCTATGATTCAGACCCTTGACCTTTCATCAGTACTTGTGCTGGATCTGGACATAAAAGTGATTTTATGTGGACATCTCTTTTAGCATTCACATTTTCTTTAATACTGATGACAGAAAATTGTTTTGACCTTCACATTTTATAGCTGAAGACAGTAAAGCTCACAGAGGTTAGCAGTTTAAGAAACTTGCCAAAGCTCTCACAGTTGTCCTGAGATTCGTTTTTAATGGCACATAAACTGGCTCTCAGCCCAAGTCACAGCCACGCTCCTGCCACAGTTCTTCACTAGCTCTTTCTTTTTTTTTTCTTTTTTTTTTTTGAAACAGGTCTCGCTTTGCAGTTCAGGCTGGCCCTGAGCTCACTATGTAGCCCAGGCAAGCCTCGAATTCAGCAATCCTCCTGCCTCTGCCTCCTGAGTGCTGGGATTACAGGCGTGAGCTACCACACCCAGCTACTAGCTCTTTCTTTTACCATTTCTAACTTTTAGTAGTACACGTTTGCAGTGCAGAATAATTCCATTCACTGCAGGCAGGTGATAATGTACATAACATGCGACATAACCCTAATTCAGTCTAATCCCCCTAAGGCCCCACTCTCCTATCTCCCTCCATGAATGTACAGCTTATAAGGAGGTAACCTTTGTAGAGCTATTTAACCGGACTAAGGGCAAGGCATGAACTGAATGCAAAGCCACGTTGACACCTTAAAAAATCTTTGTTAAAGGAAACAGACAAATGCTCATTCTCTACATGGCCTCATGGAGAAGAAACACCCAGAGCAGTAGTGGGGGTTTTCACATGCCATTTGGATCTGTCTTCTCCCTCTGACTTTCCACTCTCTCCCTGTTTATGTTTTCTTATATCAAGCAACCAAAAAATACTTGTGGGTGGATTACTCTAGCCAAGCACACCACTAAATAGCCTCTTGGTAGGTGGCTCTTATATTTGTGTTGCTTTAAAGTGTTTGCCTTGGCAATCCATTATGCTGGAATTCCCCCTTGCTGAGGGCAGCTGTGTGATTCTTTTCTTTGACAAAAGCCCAAGAACTTTCTCTTCACCTCCTTGGGAAACAATCCTTTGAGAGTAAGCATGTTGAGTCAAACACAACCAGTCCTCTCCCACTGCCACTTGATAAATCAGAAGAGCTCCCCTTTGGCCCAGCCCGTTTACACTGCTCATTTCTCAGAGACAGAAATTGGATTGAAATGAGAAAATGATGTGATTCCTATTTATGCAGAAAGTCAAAGAAACGTTCTGGGAATTGCTAGCCCAGCTCATTCTCCCTACGACACAAACAGTTCAAACACAGCCCAGCATGAGGGTTCAGATGGCTCTAGGTATGTCCTGATGAGCACCCTTCAAATAAAGTGCAAGTCTAGGAGTGTCCTTTCTGAGAAGAATTTCCTAGCAAGCAAGCATGTCTATCTCTGTATTGAACACACACTCTTAAAGTGAAAGTTTCTTAGTCCAGTTTGAAGAGCAAAACCAGTGGCTAAAAGTCAAGAACCGTCACGAGTACTAACCTATGTGGTAGGTTGCTTCAGCTGGTGATGTGACAGGATTTAAATCCAAGGATACCAACCTTGCCAAGTTTATCACTGCAAACTGAAGATGCCCACCTGGCAGTCTTGTCAATGGAGACCACTGTCACAGGAAAATAAGGAGAGGTACAGTACTGAATGTACTGAAGCTATTTACACATATGCAAAGTCAACCAGAAAGCCTTTACTTGATAAAGAGTGCGTTTGGGGCCAAGATGTAGCTCAGTGGCTCCATGCTTGCCTGGAAAGCACAAGATCCTGAGTTCCATCCTTGTTGCTGGGGGGTGAGGGGAAGGTGTTTTTTTTGTTTGTTTTTTTTTTTTTTTTTTTTTTTTTTTGAGACAGGGTCTCGCTTTGTAGTTCAGGCTGGCCTTGAGCTCACTATGTAGCCCAGGCAAGCCTGCAGCTCAGCAATCCTGTCTCTGCCTCCCGAGTGCTGGGATGACAGGCGTGAACCACCACGCCCGGCACTGTGGTATGTGGTACTGATTGCTGGTGGGCGTGAGTCTCCACGACCAGCATTGTATGTGGTTACCGGGACTGATCTCAGGACCTTGCGCTTGCGAGGCAGACACCAGAACCACTGAGCTAAATCTCCGACCCAAATTTTACTATTTTTAAGAATTCACATTTAAGAGTGCTAGTTGTAAGCAAGAACAAATTAAAAATAAGAAGTTTAGTTATCCATGTTGAAAACCAGGGAAAGAGATTCTACTTTTCTCCCTATTTTCATTGAACATTTACTCTAGAAAGCTTGCAATTATTTCTCTTCTCTTTGAAATATATAAAAATCATTTTGAAGACTTCATATGTCTTTGTGTTAGCTTTAGGACTCAGAATACCTTTTTAAGAGCCCAGAAACTGTCTCTTTGAAATGTAAACATCAAGGGATAGAGCACGTGTGTTTCTGAGGTCGGGAGCCTAGAGGTAATGTATGCCAGGCTCTGTGTGCCTGACCTAACTTCTCTCCTTCACCTGTAAAATGTTTATCTTTCCTCTAGATGAAACATTTTCTAATTTGTTTCTGTCTAATTTTGTCTAATTTTCTGTCTCTTTTGCTCTTCTTTATTTTCTTTTAATATTTATTGGTACCTTGTATATACACTTCATGATCACACTCAATACTTGTTGGCTCATTCTAGGGTGTGCGATGTGGGATAAATGGTGCCAAGAAGTCTTCTTACATAAGGACTATTTCCTGGTTATGTTAAGAGCATGTTGGTAATGAGTTCTATCTTCTTGGCTATATAAAGGTGCAAGACTTTCTGATTTTCCAAAAATTAGCATTGTGATTTAATTTGAGTCCGATAATCAAAGTGGGTTTTAAAAAATTTATCCCCTTTTTGGAGACTTCTGGTTTGAGGGATTGTGTTTTTAATTAGAGTTCCCCAACACTGTCAAATTATGGAAGAAAAGGAAGCGTTTATATGAATTTTAGGGCCCAGGTGTAATACTGTAAGATTGCCTTCATACAGTAGACCTAAGTCTTCCCATGTAATAGGCACCACCACAAAAACCATCCTATTTCTGGCAGCGTCACAGTTAAACCTAGAATGTTTGTGTCGCTTGTGTTTATAGTGTAGTTTAGGTCCATTAAATTGTCATGACTTTGTTAATGGGAAGACTTAAAACAATAAAATACAACAATGTGTAATAAATAACATTTTATTTGTATTCAATTATATTTTCTTTATTTAAAATATTTGTGAGTAGGTCTCAAAATTTAGCTTGTTTAATGTAGCTTATTTTTGGACCAATCTCTGATATTTTAGTTTAGTAGATTGAAGTGGACCCCTAAAATCTCCATTTCTGTTTTGAATTCCAAATGATTCAAGCAATCCAGAGATCCTTAATTAAAGATCTCTTTAATTAAGAAAGAGGAAATATGTTATATCCTAAATTTCTAAATATATAGAAGAAATATGTCCTATCGTACATTTCTGCTTGAATTGCAATTAATACAGACCAAGTTTTACTTCTGAATAAATGAAAAATTAGAGTCCATTGTTATTCTTTTATTCAATAATTATTCACTTGTTGCACTATTTTGTGTGCACAAACATAAAAAGAAGGTACATATAAATTATTTGGAAAAGTAAATAATGATATTTAGATTGTTGTTGCTCAACACAGAAAATAAAAGGAAAAATATACAAGTAACGAAGACAAAGAAAAGAACTCCAGAGCTATATTTTTAAAAATCAGATCAACTTGTAATATGAGAAGCCATAGATAAGTTGGACAAAATTGCATTAAGCTGAAAAAATCGGCATTAAAATTCTATTGCAGAACATCTGCATGACACTAGAAACTTATTTTAGGCACACTGGAAGAGGAAACGCAGCCCCTGAAAGGTGCCACTAGGTTTCCTGATGCAGAGAGCGACTCAGCCATCCCTGAAGTGTGTGATTCCTGCCTAGTGCGAGAAACACACATCTTGGGGAGGCAAGTTCAGTGGGAATTACTTTAGAAATTTTTCCTTAGAGGCACAAAATTTAAACTTACGCCACTATGCAAAGATTAGCACTGTTGAAATTGAACTCCCTCGGTGAGAGTTGTAGCAGAACAGTATCTCTTGTTAAACCTGCTGTCGGATTCCAGCTAACTCAATCTCAATTTCTTTGCTTTTTAAAGCCCCCCAAAGCTTTATAAAATGCCACTGATACACTTTCTCTTATGACACAGATCAGTACTGTCATATAGGAAAGTATTCCTAACTCTATCTGCATGTTATTTCCAATATGAGCACTGCCTTCTTATAAAATTTCAAATAACTAAAGTCTTTAGTCCTAGAAAGTATGCTCTTCAATATTCTGCCCTACCAAAAAGGATAGGCCATTCTCCAAAACAAAACAACAATGAAATACAGCATAAATCCAGCATATTTTATGACTGAGTTCTTCTCTTTCCTTTTAATTATTCTCCCTTTATCCCTTTTCACATTATTATCCTTAATCTGCATTTTCCCGGTGCTATTCTTTTTTATATTGCATTTTTTCTTTTCTTTTGTTGGAATATTCAGATTTATTTTCTTTAACTCATGGAGCATATTGACTGATTTATTTCTATTCTGACTTTATTTTCAGCTTTGCTTTTTGCATAATACAGACAAAAATTTTTAAAACTCTACTTTATACTCCAATATGTCTTTTGAGGGGGCTCAGAACACCCAAAGATTGATGTTTATTGTACTGAGAGGCCTTAGAACTCACCTCTGAGTCAGATTCTTGTGACCCGGCCTTGTTCGTCTCCCTTTCAGCCCAGCGAGATGCTTTCTAAGAAGTTTTTTTACACACCTGACTCCTCTGCCAAAGAAGGAACAAAATTGCTCTGTTTATTTACTGAAATGTCAGTATCTAGAGAAGAATAAATTGGTATCACAGTAAGAAAGACTGAAGTCTGTCAAATGCTGGGACAGAATTGTCACACACTGTTGTCCTTTATTTAGACCCCAGAGAGAATTGTTTACAGTTCACTGTCCTGAGCCCCAAACAGTCTTTGTCCTTGGGCATTGTTTATTCTCCAAGCTCACTAAATTCCCCAGAAAATCACTTACTGTTCTCCTAAAATTCTCCTGTGAACCACAGAGGGCATAGCTTATGAGCCATGGCAGAGTAGGAGATAGTTACACTGGGTGGTGGCCTCCAGATGCATAGCAGATTCATGTATCTTTTCTCCAATTCACCTGTCTCTGTCAATTTATTCTAATAAATTTGCAGAGAGTAGAGCAGAAATTCCTTTCACACCTATATTTTGTCTCCTTAAATCCATTTCTTTATCTTTACTCATTTTTATAATTTTTAATTTTCCCTCTATGATGGGCTGAAATGTATATCCCCTTTGACCAAACATATATGTCAAAGTTAAGCCTTAAAACTAAAAATATGACCAGCTTTTTAGCGTCGATGGCAGGTCGAGTGGCATATCTGTTTAACCTGCCTTGGGATCCGCCCAGGGGAGTGGAGCGCACTCCGGGTGCGGGGCCGGTGTGCTGGATCAAACCTCTCCCTTTTAAGCCTTGGCTGTTGAGTACTGTGTAGCAGCCATGGGGAAATTGACTAATACAGGGTCTTTGAAGCAGTAAGTAAAGGAAAACGGCGGACTTTTTAGACCCTAATCAAATATGAATGGTGTCTTTCTGAAGGGAGAGAAGGACGCAGACAAGAGGACCGTATGAGGCAGACCAGGAGGACAGCTGTCTGGGAGCCGAATAGAGCAGTGGGGGGAAAAGCCAAACTGAGACTTTTAACCTCCAGAACTGTAGCATGATCACTTTCCACTCTTTAGGGCAACCAGCTTGTGGTATTTTGTTATGACAGAACTAGAAACATGCATGATATATTCTCAAAGCACTGTTCTGATTCTTCCTCAGTAATTTTTTTTGTTTGTTTGTTTTGAGACAGGGTCTCATTTTGTAGTTCAGGCTGGCCCTGAGCTCACTGTGTAGCCCAGGCAAGCCTCGAACTCAGCAATCCTCCTGTCTCTGCCTCCCGAGTGCTGGGATGACAGGCGTGAGCCACCATGCCCAGCACTGTTCTGATTCTTAATTTGACCTCTACTAGATTTCCATCATCTTTCAAACCAAGAGAATGAAAGTATTAATCTCACGTGAGACCATTGCAAACTCTCCTTGTTAATCAGTAAAATTCCTATAACAGTGTCTGGCACATGGAAGGTAAAATGAGTATTGCTTTCTGTTGTTTTTAATTGTTCTTTCTTTCAAGAAGTATACACTTGGTACTTATTGGAGTTCATGGTCCAGGTGATAAGATCAGACAACATACATAGTAACCAATAATTAAATAAGTTCCATCAGACTTTGATATGAGCAATTTATTTAATAGATAATATGACAGAGTTATGGAAGAAGTTTCTGTGCAAGTGTCTCAAGTTCTGAAGGTACTAACAAAAGGAAAAAAATAAAGGAATCAAAAGAAAAAATTTAAATGTTTTCCTTTAGTTTATGATATACTGTTGACTCCATCTAGCTTCCAAATAACTACCCCAATTTTTTTATGATTTTCCAATAAGTGGCATATGGAAATCTAAAAGACAGAATTCTCTCTTGTCTTCATGACCTCAAAGAGCTGAGGTAGTGATAGCTTTGGAGCCAACACAGAAGCGACAAGCGTAGGAAGCAGCGGCCAAGCCTTGGGAGTGACCGCATCCTGGGAGAAGCTATGCAGTATGGGGGCATTTCAGACTTGGCACTGAATCTTGGCTGTGGAGATCAACAGTGACAGGAGGCGTGTCTCTGTGGGGCACAGTAAGAGAGGAAGCATGTGGTAGGTTCTCTTGGGCTGTCCCTCTTTGTCTTCAGCACTAATCCCTCTTCTCTCACCAACAACAAGCTTTAGTGTAAAAGAAGACTGAAGTCTCTTATCTATCAATACTCATTCAATGGGTAATGGCAACTGTTTTATGACTGCAACCATGCTTTCTTCCATTAATTCTCAAGTATATACACCAGCTTCAATCTCTCCTTGAAATTCATGATTTATATAGCTAAGCCACTGTTGGAAGTTTTTGAGTATCTGTTAGATACAGCATTTCAAACTTCTTCAAAATCATATTTTGAATTTTTTTCTCCAAATCTCCTCCCTTCCATACTCATTTTCTTCAAAGTGGCATCTCTGATAACTTGGTTTCCAGCTGGGGTGCTCCCATGTGGGAAGTATGAGGGATGATGCAAAGTGAGCCATTCAGACTCAACTTTTAGCTAAGAATTCTCAAGCTAGACCTGTCTCACTTTCTCAAGAGACACCACAATCAACCTTAGCCAAAAGGGAAATGTGTAAATGCTCCTGATCTGTACCTGCACAGAAAGAAAGAGTGAAGGAAAGCCTTGGGTGTCACAATTCTAATCTGTAGCTTATGTTTATGTAGGACTGGGGTGAAATTATTATAAGTGGGTATGTAGTGGACAGGACTTTGGAGTGGAGGTGAGAGCTCAGCTCTCACTGCATATATAAGGTGGAATACAGTAGTAAATATTGTACCTTTAGGCCTTAGTTTTCTCCTCTGTAAACTCCTCAGTAAACTCCAAGAGTTTATCGACTCATTGGCATGATCCACTCAGGTGACTTAAAAGAAGCCCTCCTGAAATTTTCTCTTCTGAAAATGGCAAAAAACAAAAAGAAAAAAAGAGGCTTGGGGAATAATAGATAGATGAATAAGGGCCCATGCAAAAGGAGAGCCACTTTTAGGTAATCAAGAAAACTAATGTGGAATGGGATTCATAGTCTGGAAAAATAAGCATATACTTATGCATTCACACTCATATCTCCTGTCATGGAGTAGAGAGAAAGATAGGAAAAGACTCACATTTATGAAATGGTTTGGTGTCCTTTCACTGTGAATTCATGAGGGAAGGTGCTTTAGAACAGGACCCATAGAGTCTGATGGTGCCCTTATCTGTAGCATAAAGAAGAAAAACTATGATGTGTTTTAGTGTATCTTCAGCACTATAATTATAGGGGCTGAGAATTTTAGCTCAGTGGTTCTGTCACCTGCCTCAGAAGCACAAGGTTACAAGTTCAATCCCCAGTACCCACCCTCCCAAAAAAAACCTCATCAGGATTGTAATTATAATACCAATTTACTTTAATTCTGAGAATATCCATTCATTATCTAAACCCAGCCTACACTGATAACTCCCAGCTTGTCTTTTCCATGCAGGCCAGAGAGAAGAGCTTTTTCACAGTGCACCTCTAGAGTAGAAATGCGTACAGATGTATACAGTAAAGTTCTTTTCAAATGGAATGAGTGAAAAGTTTAGTAAAAGATCAGCAGTTCTGCTGAGATCTTACTTGCAAAGAGCTGTGAAAAAAAAAACGTCTGTAGGAAGAAGCAGGTTGATGCTTGTTTTCTGCTACAGGGCACCTCCCACGTACGAGGAGCCACAGACCTGGGCAAGGATTACAGGGTCTTAACTAGCTTCCCTGGGTACTGTTGCACCTGATTTTATGTAGAAATTGTAAGAAAATGATGAATGCATAACACTGTTTCACAGGTATATAGTGTTTTTCATATTCAAAACTCTTTAATGTTTCTCTTAGGAGCCTCATGAGATAAGAGAAGTGATTATATCCTCAATGTGTGAAAAGAGAATCAAAGCTGATAGGTCAAGCAATTTGCATGGAAAATAATTGGAGTCAGTGTTCAACAAACATCAAGCCTCAGGGGTTCCTTGTGTTGAAGCCAGAGCTCAAGAAAATGAGACCTGGATACTGGCTATGAAAAGTTTATATCAAAGGCTACAAGGACCCAAACAAAATCTCATAATTAAAAATGATTGGATGAACTCAGTCACAGTACAGAAGAGACCAGGTATATTCATCATTAAAAAGATAAATAACTGCACTTCACTGAAAATTAATTTCCAGAGCTCATTTTTGCAGGCACATTGGCATTTGATGGACATCAGTTATTTATTTAGTATAACCTAGAAATTAGAATCAAGAAACATCTAGATGTTTCAATGTGTCTCTAAGAATAGTTGCAAATTGTTAGGTGTCTATTGGGCTGTATTCCTACCTAAAGGTAGAAGGGAGGCATTTCTTTGACTCTTTCAGCTTCATGGAGCTGTTCATATTCTTTGACTCATAGACACTTTCTTGGACTTTAAAATTCGTACAATTGCTGCTTTCTGCTGTAGCTTTATCTCCAATGGACTCTTTCTTTCTCCTCCCTTCACTTTAAGGAATTGGTAATTACCTGGACTTACCTGAATAATCCAGGATGTTCTATTGGTAGCACTTGTAGTAGGCTAAACAATGACTCATGAAAGACATGAAAATTATAATCTTTGAAACCTATAAATGTTACTTCCTATGGCAAAAAAATGCCTTGGAGGTATGATTAAGTAAAAGATCTTGAAGTGGAGAGAATATCAGGGATGATCAGGATAGCCACTAAATACAATTACAGTGTCCTTATAAAAAAGGGAGTTGGAATGTGATATATACAGAGAAGCAAAAGACCTACACACCAAAGGCAGAATAGTGTCCCTCCCACAGTTGTAGAGCTATTTCGGAATTTAAAATTGAGCAAGCTCCTGGCCTTGGGCAAATCTCATTCCCTTTGATACAGTAACACTATCTGAAGGTCTGGTTTGTGCCAGATCCTATGCTAGAAATTAGGGACTCCAAGAGAACTGAGATATGAAAAAGTTCTCCCTTTTCAAAAAGCTAATGTAGAAAGCTAGGACAGTATTTCTCTTAAAGGATTTGGCATCACGCAAATAGATGCACCTTCAGGACATACTCATAAGTAAAATAAATACGTCACAGATGTTCAAATATTGTATATGGCTGATATGAGAAACTGAAGTTATAGATGTGTTCTAGAATGTAAGATTGATATTGTGAAATAGTAAATATTCAACAGGTAATGGGGCTTTGGGGTAATTAATGAAGAAAGAAAAAAATTCGTGGTTAAAAAAAGGAAACAAGGGCCAGAGATTTAACTCAGTGGTTCCGGTGCCTGCTCGCAAGCACAAGGTCCTGAGTTCGATCCTGGTAACCTCATACAATGCTGGGCGTGGTGACTCATGCCCATCAACAATCAACCAGCAATCAGCACCACATACCACAGTGCCAGGCGTGGTGGCTCACGCCTGTCATCCTAGCACTCAGGAGGCAGAGACAGGAGGATTAGCTGAGTTCGAGGCTTGCCTGGGGTACATAGTGAGTTCAGGGCCAGCCTGAACTACAAAGCGAGACCCTGTCTCAATCAATCAATCAATCAATACATAAATAAATAAAAATAAAAGAAACAATGCTTATGTATATAGGGGTGGAAGGAGGTAGGATGAGTAGAGGAGAGGAAAAATGAGAATTAAGTTGTGTCATATAGTGGAACAAATTCTCAGTGTGGAGTGTAATTGTGATATGTATACATAATGAACCAATAAAATATATGGATAATAAAAAGGATCGGCATCACGATTAAATGGATAATGTACATGAATGTTTACAGAATGGTGATTAGTAGCACCCAATACACAGTTGTTACTTTATAAACAAAGGCTTTCATCATTTGACCTTCACAGAACATCCAGACTTCATTTATGAGAGGCTGAGGAAGACATGCCATTTGTATTTGTCTGTGTAATCTCTCATTAAAAAAACAATGCATAAACTGGATAAATCAACCAACAGAAATGCATGTCTCACAGTTTCAGAATCTGGGAAGTCCAGAGTAGGTTTCCAAGAGTAGGTCTCATTTTTGAGGCCTATGCTCATGGCTTCTAGATGTTGCTAGCTCATTCCTTGCGTGCTCACTTGACATCTTCCCAAATACACAAACGGAAAGAGAGGAAGGCCAGGCACTCTGTTATCTTTTCTTATTAGGACACTAATCCCATTATGAGAGCCTCAGTCCTCATGACCTCATCTAAACTAAATTTGCTCCCAAAGACATCGTCTCCAAATTCCATCACACTAGGGTTAGGACTTCAACCTGGGGATTCTGCAGGGACACAAACATTCAGTCTGCAACACCATCCAAATCCTTTCATCTTCAACCCTGGAGGGTAAAACTTTGGCTGCAGTCACACTGGTGGCCTGGGTTTGATTTCATGGCCTTGAGTCTGAGCTATCTTTTAAGTAAACATGTATAATCAAAACTAAGAGTGCACATTCAACCTCAGTTTTATGCTACAAATACAATAGCATGCAGAATCTGGAGTTTCCAGAACTATAAACACATAATGCCCCAATTCGCTGTTAAACAAGGACAGGTGTTTAAATGTCTTTCACTGTCCAGGGAGTGGCAAAGCCTGGGTAATAACTTCAGTCTCAGACTCAGCTTATTTTTTTGTTCAAAGGCTTATTGCAAATCCTAGTTGTCAGAGCCATGTAGTACAAAAAGAGAACGGAACTGGGAGTCCAACCCCCTGGCTTATAGACCCAGCATTAGCACTAACGAGTTCTGTGACCCGGAGTAAGGTATTTAACCTCACACAACAGCCTCACTCTCTCAGTGTCCCGTGAAATGGAGGGATTGCTCTGTGTTTGTGTACTGTGGTCCTTAGCATCCAGGGCAAATTGATTGGTGGTAGGGATGAGAGACGTGGACAGCAGGAGCCCCTTCCATGCCCACCACAGCCCAGCACACTTTCCTTGGATAAGCCTCATTTTAGTCACTTGAAAACATGACCCCTTGTAAGAAAAACTAAGCAGACTGAGGTTGGTGAACACGATCAGAGTCCCAGTCTTTAAAGTGTTTACAAATAAACTGAGGAACTTGTGTAAATTCTTTTTATCTTTCTTTCTTTCTTTTTGAGATAAGGTTTTGACTTTGTAGTTTAGGCTGGCCCTGAGCTCACTATGTAGACCAGGCAAGCCTGGAACTCAGCAATTCTCCTGCCTCTGCCTCCTGAGTGCTGGAATTACAGGTGTGAGCCACCACACCCGGCACTGTGGTGTGTGGTTACAGGGGATCAAACCAGGGACCTTGAGCTTACAAGGCAGAGGCTGAAACCACTGAGCTAAATCCCTAGACCTAAAATTCATAGTTTTATTCAGTTGGTCTCAAGAGGGCATTTTCTAAAGAACATCCTTCCTGGCACTCAGACTGCTTATGCCCACATTACCTTCTGTTGAGTAAGGGATTAAATTATAATATAAATTCTTAATTTATATCTAATAAATTAAATAATTGTATAATATAAATATTTAATTCCTTTTTATTTAGTGAAGAAAAATACTTCTAACTGGGATGGGTGAGTACAACTGACAAGTAAAACTGTGTAATCTTACAAGTAATCCCAAGAGTCTCATATCAGAAATGCTTTCCTTCAGGGGAGGTTGTTCTGCAGTTGCATTCAGAGGGACAGGTGCGCCCGGATTTACTTAGGTGAAGCCTGTAGGCGCCTCAAGCCTCTTAACCCTCATGTGGAATTCGAAGCAGATCTCTTTGAGGGTCCAGTGCAGGTCTATTACCTTTTCCATTGTTCTTTTCATTTTCTCACTCCTCTGTGCAGCCCGTTTCCAGGTGAGATGGGAAATAGAAGGACCAAAATACCAATAATAAGAAAGGATTTTCTTGCAATATTTGCAGTGCAGCTGGAATTGGGAAGTAACAAAAATCTCACAAGCAAAGCAAATCTTGAGGCCATCCAATTTGCAGAGCCCCGAGCGACTGACTAAGAATCTAATGGAGAGGATATCTAAAGTTTCAGGCCTCTAAAGACTCCCCATCACTCATTTCAATACCAGAAATTTCTGGTCTCTGCAGCTCCAGTTCCCCAACAAGTTGGGTAATTAGCTTGCTATCTGCCCCATCAGGGAACTAGGCTTAGCCTATTACATTCTGAGGCAGCAACCTCCCCGATGAACCGAATTATTAGAGGCTGCAAAAATAATCCAGAGGCGAATAGTCGGAAAAGCCACACGAAAACTGCGAAGATGAATTAAATGACATTCTGGAGACTAAAGAAGAAATTGGAAATGAGGCCATTTCTTATTCAGGAAGACTTCCTTCCTCTCTCTCAGAATGTAAACACGCAGCTCTCTGGCGAGGATGGGGTCACCCACTGCCTGGGGAAAAGCAGCTTGAATTTTATTACCTCGGTGAACCCTGGCAGCCTGCACACTTCGGGAGGCACAAACCCCGCTCCCCTTTACTTTGTCTGGTGTGCTGCTTTCTAGCTCTCATAACATTTTAATTAAATTTGGGCTTGTCTTTCTCGCTCACCTTACTCTCTGCATCAAAGGAGAGGCTTTTCGCACGCCGTCTGTCTGGTGTCCCCGAATCCTTCCATTCCGAAAGCAAGCTTCTTTGCCATCCAAGGAGGGCAGCAATTAAATCAAAGCGGAGGGAGCCCGCGGCTTCTCTGGGAGACGGCTGCTCCCAACTTCAATGTGACTTATACATAAAGGTAATGAATTCTATAATGCAAATTTTCATACAGGTCAAATAAAAAATGGCTTTGCGTTTGATAGTACACTGGGTATTAGGTAGTTGTCACACAATAAATAATTCATCTTGCATAGTCACTTGCCTTGTAAATGATAGTCTATGTATATTAACACATTTAGCACTGAGAATAAAATAGACAGCTGAAGCCAAATGAAGCTCTCTCAGGACATATTACCATTACTGCTCCCCAGTGAGTTTAACTCCTTACTTCTGAGGCTGATAATGATGACATTAATTGAAAAGGGCATGAGATTCATTCTGATGAAGTCAGTTACATAAAAACAAATGAATAACTTTATGACATCTTGATGGCACTGGTTTGGGCACAATTTTGATTAACAGCAATAACTCACAAATCAATACGACTCAGAATTGATGGGACCCAGAAACAGACAAAGGTTAAGTATTTCCAAAGGAAAAACTCTACCTTTGCTCTCTTTAACAGCAATTTGGTCACATGAAAAACAAATGTGACCTTCTAGTCAGTCAACCAGGTAATGCGATTTCTTCTAAAGCAGCTATTTATACATAATCTGCATTAAGATTTATTATCTACTCCAAATCTGTGGAGAGAAGTCACTTCTTCAGATTGCTTCATGATCAAATCACACACACACACACGCACACACACACACACAAAGATATTTCCTTGTGATGCATGAAGTTTCAAATCTTTGTGGTGGTACTAAACAACATTCTACCATGTCTGTTTCTTTCAGACTGAGGAGTGTTTTAAGTAGTCTGAATATAGGTTTCTATATTAGGATTTAGGTGATCTGTTGATGGGATGGTCCAACTAGAGATAAAGCCTAGGGAAGAATGCAGAGGTAGGTGGTTGGCAACCCCTGAGAAAATAGACATAATGAGGAAAGCATTTTGACTTTGTAAGCTGTTCTCAGCAAGAGGACAAAAGAGGCAAGGGAAGAAGAGACATGGTTTATAAGTTTATATCAGTCCTAGTTTAACTAGCAAGGCAGAATCAGTTGAAAGTATTTGAATTTGTACAAGCAATAAGCACTTAGGGTCAGTCAGATCCAAAGTCTATATGGCAGAGGATCAGGAGAGGAAAATGTCCAGCAGGCAAAAACCTGAAGAACACAATCAGAAGCTTGCTATCCACAGATGTCAGACAGGGAGGAAGGTCAGGGTTAAAAAGGACAGCAATTGTGGTCAGTTGTGAGCAGAGTCTCAGGGAATGTGTCACCCTAGTCTGAAGGTCTTGAAGTAAATCATGCCCATCAATGATAATTTCCCTTTTGATTCACTTCAGAGAACTGATTTGTGGCTATAATCACATTGAAGGAATTCCTTCATAGTAGCAGCTAGACTGGTGGTTGAGTGAACAACAGAAGAGTTATTCATGGACATTGCTTCCCTAATTGTGGCCCACTCTACCTAGAGTCATACTGGAAGTGGAATTCTGGATGCTGTAGTTCAGCCTAACCAAATCGTTACCAGGAAAAGCAATCACAAAGCTAATTCTAATACTTACCTAGATGTGCTAACCCTGAAAATATGTGTCTTCTTCCAAGGAGACTTTAGTAATTTTGTGAATGCAAGAGTTGTGTTTACAAATGCTATAACCTTTCGGAATTCAATCAGCTTTATAGTGGAGTTCTTGTGCACTTAACTCATTATGTATATTCAAGAAAGGGATTTTCCCAATGGGTAGAGTTACACAGTTCCAGCTGGATGTCATTAACCAGACTCCACCTCAGACAGAAGTGATAGCAGCAGCAACAGCAACAGGAAATGCTTTGCCTTTTGCAATGGTTACTTTGTGAAACCAGTGAGTTTGAAGGATTTGGGCCCAGTGACAAGTTCCCAAGGTGAATTCATAGGCATTGTATGGATTCCATTTACCATGACTGCCGCCACCTTGAGTTATAACCACAGCGATTCTCCCAGAGTAAGCCTGATTTGTTTTCCCTGCATAGGAATGTACTATAAAAAGATTAAATCATAAGAGTGGTGTGTGAAGCCACACAACTAGATATTGGCACCAGGAGTACCTTTCATATTAACTTCAAATAAAACATCTATATTCCAGTTTTTAAAAAAGTCCTCTTTTTTTTTCTGAACCAAACTGCTATGACACATCCCAATTTATTCTACAATTATTCAATGAATCACACTGTCTGCAAGCCTGAGTCTGTCTGCCAATAACTTTGGTTTCATGGCACTTGGGCTAGTTCTTATGCAATCAAGAAAAGATTTTCCAAAAGAAGCCTCTACTAGCATCTATAGATGGAGTCACCTGACAAAGTGGATGGCACGAAGGGCTAGATATGCTGGAGTCAATTAACAGGGGACTGGAGCCAGAATAACTTCAGTATTAATGTAGCAGGACTACAGTGGTACTCTTCTGCTACTGACACATAAACTGAAATGATAGTTGCATAATCATATTTATATACTATCTGTCCATGGAATATTCTAGGGCAGTAGGTCATTAAAATAGTGTAGTTCTAAGATAAGACCTAATCTACGGTGGGAATGCAACCAGAATCAAAATGTGAGGATGAAAAATAAAATCACAATCTCAAGAGGGGTTCACAAAGGAAATAGAACACACAATAGTATTATAGTATTATGAAAGTAACTCAGAAGTAAAAAGGTAGGATACAGAAGCAGTTCACCAAACGATAAACAAAAGGGTCCAGAAGCCTGCTACACTGGTAACATCTCTGCTTTTCTGTCAAACTTTGCCCTCAAAGTAACCCCTTTCCTGCTGGTTTCCTCACGGATTTCTAACCACAGCTTGAGACTAATCCCAGGTATTTCTCAGGTAAGGGAAATGAGCAATTCTTAGTGGAAATTTCAGGAAGGAAATAAGGGCATAATATCATAATCCCAACAGAAAAGTAATCCTAACCCTAATTATCATCACTCAGGAAAATAATACATCTGGCTAATTCGTAGGTTCAAAACATTTTCCCATAACATGAAATCAGCATAATGTTCTGAAGAATGTTATGTTAGGGTTACTCATATATCTAGAACCCAAACAATTAAGAAGCAATTGAAAAACAAACGTTTGCCACATTATTAATTAGAATGAGAAAAACAGAGTACTTTGCACTTAGGGAGAAGATAGCCAGAAAATCCAAACTATGAAAGATTGTATTTTAAGGAGAACTAGTAAAATTGTGCTTAGAACTCAACAAACTCATGCATGTGACTTAGGAGATTTGTTTCCTTGTAATGATGTCACAGCCAAGACTGTCAGCAGAATGGGGAAAGGGGATGCAATGAGTATAATCAAAAGATGGAGATAGAGGAAAATGATGGAAGTGAGGGGGGATTAAAACAGCAGAGAAAGATGACAATAAAAAAGGAGAGTGAGAAGGCAAAATGT
Organism: Thryonomys swinderianus; assembly: GCA_004025085.1. NCBI lineage: Eukaryota > Metazoa > Chordata > Mammalia > Rodentia > Thryonomyidae > Thryonomys > Thryonomys swinderianus. Next base: position 21,034 of record PVIC010019473.1, read on the forward strand.
GGGGAGTCTAGTAGAAGAAACAAGCAAAACAGGGAAAAGAGATGTGAGAAAGGAGAAGAAGAAGAAAAATAAATGGAGTCCTTCTTCTCCTCCTCGTCCTTCCTTTTGTGTTTTGGAGACTGAAACCAAGGACTTCATGCTGAACTAATTCCCACTCCTTTTGTTATCTTTGTTTTCATTGTTTTTTTGCTTCTCTATGAGACTGGGTCGTGTCAAATTCTGAATTGCCCCGACTGGTTTGAATTGGTTCTCCTCTTGCCTCATCCTTCCAGCATGTTAAAATTACACCAAAGAGTGCCAGGCGTGGTGGCTCATGCCTGTAATCCCAGCACTCGGGAAGCAGAGGCAGGAGGATTGCTGAGTTCGAGGCTTGCCTGGGCTACACAGTGAGCTCAGGGCCAGCCTGAGCTACAAAGTGAGACCCTGTCTCAAAAAAAAAAAAAAAAAAAAAAAAAATTACACCAGAGCATGTGCCACCACACCCAGTGGCAAAGTGTTGCAATGTGCTTGAGAATATTTGCAGAGTGCCCCTGTGTGACTGAATTTTCCTGCATGCCCACAGCAGGAACCAGGGCTCAAGTGAAGAAAGAAGGCTAGAAGAAAGGAAATATTCTACTTCCCTTAATATCACATAAATAAATCTCACCCTATGATAAGACTTCATATAAATAGAGTTCAGATACATCCTCAGAAGTTCAATTTAATGACAAAGGAGCTGAAAGAAGTTTTAAAATCAGCTTTAATTACAGAAAAATGGGGTCTTAGAATTGAATAATATTATTTCAATCCCTCTCTTTTCCTTCTCTCCACTGAAGAAGAATCAACGCATCTTCTCCCTCTGGAAGTCCTTCTCTTTTCCTCAGAGTTCTCCTTCCACCTATGTTTCTGTTTCCTTAATTTTCAACCTCTTTTCTACAAAATCCATCCCTTCAGTGGTCAAAACTTAGTCTACCATTTCCTATTCTCTGTGTCTCAACGCCACCCCCACTTCAGCTAGTATCATATCTATGTCTATACATTAAGCATATTAAAGTTTTATATGTGGCCAAAGATACTTCTTCCCCACACAACAAAGCCAAGCAACTTGAAACTTTGTACATAGCATGAACCATTCTGAAAATGTCACCTAGTACATGTTCGGAGTTTTGCAGACTGTGAGGTCCCTGTTTTAACCACTCAGCTCTGTGTATAAGGTAAAGTGTAGAGATAGCACATAAATGAATGACTATGGCTATTTCCCCCTCAAAAAAGCTTTGTTAATAGCCACTGACATCTGAATCTTATGTAATTTTCCCATGTCATATAATATTATTCTTCTTTGGGATTTCCTTCAAATGTATACATAAAAGACAAAAACAAACAACTTTTCCTTATTTGGGATCCATAGAAAAAAACAGGGAAGGAGCTGAATCTGGCTTATGGGCTGTAGTTTGTCAAGCCTGATCTATGTTAGAACCACTTACAACTTGGCTCTCTTCTTTCCCTTCTCCAGCCTCTCACTCTGCCTTTTGATAAGAAAAAAATAAACCGAAAACAATAATAAACACTGCTCTCCGGGGGAGTAAAATAATCCCAGCGTGGCACCCCACCCCGCCTTGGTCCTGACCCTGGTTTGAGTCCTCTCAGTGGCTTCCTAGCTCTCTTAGTTCAATGTCAAAATGCCTGTCAGGTCCTGCAGTGCTGATGGTGGGTATTCCTTCCAACCTGTCCCTGGCGACTCGTCATTCTTGCTCAGTCTCCATCCCACCTGCTCTCACATTTTTCACTAAGTCTTTTCTCAGACAGCGCTCGCAGCCTCCTTGAGGAAATCTTGCAGGAGATACGGAAACTAGTGGTCTATTCTAGGCTTCCTGATGCTCTCCTCCCCCACCAAACGTCCTCTTTGTCATATTGGCTTGTCTCCTGCCTCTGGTGGGTGGCAGGGCTCATCTCTCACAAAAAGAGAAACTCCATTTCCATTCTCCCTATTTACTAGATTACATTCATGTGATCCAGTTTTAACCAGAATCAAGAGACAGCTCTCCAATTTGCATTTTTGTTGAAAGTTGTTCATAATCCTTACTTGAAATTAAATCATAACACAAAGCATGTGCACGGTGACTTGAAATTTTGACACGATCATTTAAGGGATGGAATAACCCTCGGAGGTACCAGTAGATATTTAACCTTTGCCCTACTTTAAAGTCAAGAAAAGGTGCGATAGAATGTTGTTTTTTTCCACCAAATCTTTAAATCAACTTATCATGGAATTAAAGCTCATCTCTGACTTCCAGCTCAAGGCCCTAGTTTGCCCCTATCCTTGCAGTTGATACGATTACAGTCGGGGAACTTCCCCCACCAGCTGTGAGCCTTCCTTTAAGGCTGCTGGTAATCTATGGCTCATCAGATGCTAATGGGTAAAAGTCTGGCCTCTTTGCTTATATTAAGGACAATTTTAAAACACACAAATGCCAGACTTTCCTCTAAAACCTTGTCTGACGCTCAAATTGCAGAGGGAGGCAGTTCTGCCTCAACCTTCCTGGGTTACCTAGAGTATCTCCAGTGAGTCCTCACCCAGTAAACCTTTGGCGTGCAATCCCCCCTACTGTGTTTCTGGGATGTTCAATCTAAGACAAAGTTTAATTCTCAAAAAGTGGAGCATATGTATGTATTTTTACCTTGAGAAATTTGTATTTCTCAAGAGATGAATAAAATACAGAAAAACTGATAAACTTAGCTTATTTCTGAATACATTTGTGAAAGAAAATTGTTTACTAACCTAGATGGTATGAAAGCAGTAGGAAAAAATATATTTTCCACCCTAAATTTGAAATAGTGAATTTTTAAAAATAGCAATACAGAAAATGGACGTACATACATACATATGTATATATACACATATATATACATATGTATATATATATATATATGTATACATATATTCTTATATATTTTCTTCTAAACGTTTAGAATAATAAATGGTCTCAACTAAAAAAAATTATCAATGGAAACAAAATCATAAAGAAATCTCACAAAGAGCTCTAATGAACTTAACTTACTTTTACAAAATATGTACTAAGGATGGAGCTCTGCTGTTTCGTTTGTCTATTATGTGGCAGGACTGGGTTCAATCCCTAGTACTATAACTAGCCAATCAAGTAATAAGTACACAAATAACAAATAAATAAATGAAATACAAATTATTTAAGATTATGTCTCACATTATAGAACAAGGAGAAGAACACACAAGGAAGGAACAGAAACTAAATTAGAAAGAGTTAAGTTTGAGATTAGCTAAGATACATAAAAGAAATGGAAAATAAAGTTCTTCTCACTTTAAAGAACTTTTTCCTACAAAATTTGAAAACAAGGTAGTAATCATTCCTCTATTTCTCTTCTGAAATTTTTGCAGTTACTGAAAAGTAGTAAGTGGTTAATAGAACGACAGAGAGAAGATAGGCAAGAAGATAGGAAAGTAGGGAAGGAAGGAATGGCAAACCTATAGTTTAAAAAAAAACACCAAGGAACACAGGATTATTTAATTCTGTTTTGTTTGCATACAATAATATCTAATATTTCAAATATTATTAAAAAATTGAAATACACTAATGAAAAGGAAATATTTTCAGACATATCTTGAAATCATACCTGTATGTCTTTGATGTGGTTGTAGAAAAACATTTTATCTATCTTTCTATGAATTAACTGGTGGTCATAAAACCAAATTTACAGGGCCAGAGATTTACCTCCGTGGTATAGCACCTGCCTTACAAGGACAAAGTTGTAAGATCCATCCCAGGTACCACAAAAAACTACTTACATTTATCAGAATATCTTTAATTCCATGGAGCTAGTTGTCATGTATTCATCCATCTACACATCCCATTTACTAACAACACTGTAATTTCTGTCTGGCACATACCCTCTGTCTTAGTTACTGTCTCTTCACTATGACAAAATACAAACATCTACAATTTAAAGGAGGAAAGTTTCATTTTGGTTCATGGGTTTGAGAAGATTCAATCCATCTCAGCTGGCTCCAAAGCAGGAAGAGGAAGGTGCAAGTGTCTGGCAAAGGAGAGTGGCTCATGTCATGGCTGCCTGGGGCTAGAGAGTGAAAGGGGGAGCCTCCGACAACCCAGCCATGAAAAGATTAATGTATCTCTTTTTATGAAACATGCATTTAATGTATCTCTGAGTCTCCAAAGACTTAATAATTACAGATTGCTGAGAAGTCCACGTTCAAAGTGTCCTCTGAGACTCAAGGTGAACTCTTCCCTGTTGTCCATATGAAATATAAAAAACAAAAGTTAAACATGCCCAACATATAATGGTATGGGATAGACATTCCTAGTCTAAAAGGAAAGTACAAAAAGAAATGGAAGTAAAGGAAGGTTGAAATCCAGTAGGACAAACATAGCTACAGTTCCATATCTAAGATCCAGGTCAAGTTGTGGGGACATGTGAACTCCAAAAGGTTTGAGTAGCATCCTCCCTACAGTATTGTAATTATAGACCACAATCCTTTTCTCTTGATATGGCTTTATGACTGCCTGCCACTTTCTTCACAGATATTTTGTTTCTGGCATCTCCAACTTCCTGAGTTCTCCATTACACTTTTTTGCACTATGAAGCACTATGTAGTTGATGCCAAGGTCTGCAGTCAGCTGAAGCAGTAGCCAGGGCCCCTGGAGTAATGATATAGCATCTATTTAGTGCCTGGATGGATAAACTCCAGGAAACTCTTTCCACTGGTTTACTAATACACTGATGATCCTGTAGCCAGGTACACCATGAAGAGGTGGGATCTTTTCACAAGAGGTGGGCCACTGAGGGCGTGACATGGAATGGAATCTTCCTTGTGGCTCCTCCCTGTTCTCTGCTTCTGTCCACATGGCATATGTAACTTTCCACCACAGACATATGTCCGTCATCCTTTGGTGCCAGCTGACTCTGAACTGCATCCTCTAAAAACCATGACTCAAAATAAATCTTTCCTTTTTAAAGTTGTGGGCATCAAGTATTGCCTTAGCAAGGGACGGTCACTAGGACATCTTCCATCTGTGCTTTAGAATCTTTCAAAATGATGCCTATGTATCAGGACAAATCTTTGTCTTGACTATGATGTGGCAATAGTGTGTGTAAGTGTCCTATAATGGCCCAAGTGTTAAAGGCTTACTCTCCAGCCTGTGGCACTATTGGAAGAAGGTAGAATGTTTAGAAAATAAGGCCTAATTGGAAGAAAGCTTGATCACTGTGAATATGCCTTGGAAGGAAATATTGTCTCTGATTTACAGCCACCATGAGGTCAACAGCTTTTCCTTCCATAATAGGCCACCCAACCACAGGACCCGAAGTGACAAAACCCATCAACTCTGGGTTGAGCACAGACTGTGACCTCTGGAGCTAAAATAAATGTGATTACCTTAAATATCATAGCTAAAACAAATGTGATTACCTTAAATATCATAGTAACAAAAAGCTAATATTAGTTATCTTTCTACCTTTACTTAAAGTTGTATTTTTTGTTTTTATTTTTATTTTTATATTTTGAGACAGGATCTCGTTTTGTAGTTCAGGCTGCCCCTGAGCTCACTATGTAGCCCAGGCAAGCCTCAAACTCAGCAATCCTCCTGCCTCTGCCTCCCGAGTGCTGGGATGACAGGCGTGAGCCACCACACCTGGCACTGTGGTATGTGGTATTGATGGCTGGTGGGCATGAGTCACCACACCCAGCATTGTATGTAGTTACTGGGATTGAACTCAGGACTTTGCGCTTGCGAGACAGGTGCCGGAACCACTGAGCTAAATCTCCAGCCCCTGTTCTGTTTTTATTATTAAAAATTTGTCCATATTTTAATCAGAAAGCCAATATATTCACATTTTGTATTCTCAAAGCATCCAGATAGGTTCAGAGATGTATTAGTGTCTCAATAAGTATTTATTAAGTGAACAAAAAAATGTAATATTTATGTCAGCTATACTCCAAGAGTTAAATTCATTCCTAAAATTTTTATAAGAAACTTATTAAAGATTGGGTTATGTCCCATGGACCAGCTCATTCTTTTTAAAAATATTTTAAAAGACGATGTTAAAATATTAATGTCCAAAATTTTCATAAAGGCCACTGGTGAGAAAGAAATATATTCTGTCTTTGAGAAGCAAATCTATCTTACCTGAAGGTCAAATGCACACTAAAATTACTGAATAACACATGACCCAGGAAGAAAAATTGATTATTCTTATTTCTGTTTTCACTTATACTATGCAGGTTTAATTCTTGTTTCATAAGATTATAAACTCTAATTAGTACTTCAAAGTTCAGAAGGAGGTATTGGCTTATTTTCTAATAAAATGTATCGCTTAGAAGATCAACCTATTGCAAAATGTAAAAAGATATTAGCCAACCAATGAGCCCTTTAATAATCAATCTTGGAAGTAAAAATAAAAATATACAATTCAATAAATGTTCATTATGAGAAGTTTCCAGTAGAGATTTAAGACATAAAAAGTAAAGAGCACAAAAATTAATACATTAGAATGAAAATGTGATGTTCTAAACAATATCTTGGTGACCTGTAAGAGTTAATGCATTTCCTAAGTACTTTCTTTCTGTCAAAGACAATTCTAATAATGTATGGCTAGAAAGCATAAAAGTTTTAATGATAGGTGTTTTATTTGAAGCCCTAAAAGTTAACTGAGAGTCTATTGAACTCAGAGAAGAAAGCTTCCTTGAAACAGTACTAAGCATTCAATTGTTAAAATAAGATTTCTAAACAAAAACAGCAGATAAGTAACTCCCCAAAACAACTTACTACTAAAATATCCATCTCCAAAGAGCAGTTTCTCAGGCAGTTATGATTCTTTACAATGGGATCTATGAGCTCAGGTCAGCACTTTGAAATCATACTAACCAGCAAGTGGGACAGAACTCAGGGTAATCAAAGGGCAAACACCTCTGTGTAATGATTACTCTGATCTTTAACATGTACAGAATCTAAATAAAAGGTATAAAATAGGCATCATATAAAGAAGGCTATTGCCAGTAAAGCAATGCAATGCAGTCAGTGAAGCCCAAGTATGAGAAACTTGACACAAGAAAATTTACACGATTCTGGGCTTCATAAGACCGAAGACTGAGTCCATTATGTAGCTGAGGCAATATTTCACTCCCAAGTTTATTGAATTTTGTTTTGCTCCACACTAGTAATATATTTCTTCATTCACTTCTTGCTTTGCTTGCACTGTGTGGCTTTCATGTGTGAACTCCCTTTATCTATTTAAGCACTGGGTTTTAGATAGGTTGCAGTGTGTTTTTCCTTTTCTCTCTCTTTTTTTCATTTACTTCAGTTTTTATTAGTTTGGGTAAAAAATTTATCTCTACTTTCATGAATCTTGTTTTTATTTCATTATTTCTAAAGTTCGTATTCTGCACCTCAATAGATCACTCTTCTGACCTCTTCTAAAGGCAGTTCTTATCAATACAGTCTCACTGAAGTCTAGCGCGAATGTTTTATTAAATGTTACAGGGAGACTGAAACCCTCCACAGCAGGCAGCCCAGAATGATTACCAGTCTGAATATTCTTTTTTAACAAAACGATAATGATAAACACAAAGGCTCAGTTGGCGGCTTACCACTTTTTACTTAATCCACAACCCTCCTGCAGGTATATTTTGGTGTCTTCAAATGCCCACCCAAGGGTTGTACAAAAGCCTAAAGTGAAAATACATAAATAGTTTTTAAAAGGTCTTATTATACAACATAAGCCTTTTGCTTTAGAGAGATGGTTATCTTACTGAAAAGAAGTCCAGAGTAACCCAAATATTTGAAAAAATAATATGCACATTGCTAAATGGCCCTTCTAACTATTCTAGAAACTCTTGCTAAAATATTTTTTGTTATTTTGACTAAGGACAAGCTGAAAAATTTGAAATTGCCACTTAATGAAATGTTTAGATAAGGGCAACAAAGGGGTCTTTAAAAGAACTGTCTCCGGCCATCATAAATTCTGCAAGTCAAGCTGGTTGAGTGCTATTCGAGTCCTAACAAGTACTGCACACCAAGCACAAAAGGCAAAGGGCTCGAACATCACCCTCAGCAAAATGCTGGAGAAGACACAAATGCATACGACAGTGACACATTTATATTCTTGGCAGTGCTTGGTATCTCTAAGTTGCAAGGTAACATAAAATCTGTTTCTCATATCATGCAGACCTACCCGGATTGTCTGTTATTTTTGATAGGCTGACCTACCCGGATTGTCTGTCTATTTTTGATAGACAGATAGATTTTAAAGATCAAAATAAATTTTAGGGCATCACACAGAAGCCCAGAGAAAGCTGAGCAGCCCTATTCCTTCTCACTGACATCAAAGAAGTTTTAAATGCACTAATTGGCAAAGGTAAAAATTCAGTAAATGAGGATTCAAAAATAAACACTTTCCCATTTTTCAATTTTCAGATGGCTACAAGAAGGAAGACTCAAAACCAGCTTTATAAAAGAGGATTGTACGCAAAATATTTATTCCGTCTTAGATACGGCTGCTTTATCATGAGAATTAAGCCATAAGGAATCCCATGACTGATGGGAATGACCAAGTCCTTGACGCAAGCCGGAGGCGACTGGGACTTGAAACTGATGCCCTCATTCATTGCTGCGGAAAATTACAGCACTTTGTCTAAAAAGAACTGATGAGAGGAATGTGACGGGAAGCAAGGCAAGAGGTCACAGTGATGTGAAGTAAACAAACTAGAAGAGTAATAGTTCCTTTGATGGAGTGCTCAGGGAAGGCCCAGGGATCTAGACTTGATTTAAATGTGAAAGCGTGAATAGGAAATATTTTGACATTTTAAAAGTTTCTCACAAGGTCCCAGGATGCAGCTCAGTGGCACTACCCCCGCCTCGCATGCGCAAAGCCCTGAGTTCCATGACGGGTCCCCAAAAATAAAAAGTTTCTCATAAAAAAATTAGATTCATGTCAGAGATGTCAGAGAACATAAACAGGCAAAAATAAGAAAACAGTCTATGACTCACACATGTAACCACTGCAAATATTTTTAATTGAATTCTTTATTGGTACATTTTTTCTACAGCTCACAATCACACTCAACATTGGAGAATTTGTACCAGTAGATGATGACACAAGTTCATTCTCATTTTTTCCCATATCCCTGCCTACCTACAACCTCCCACCCCTTATATACATGCTATTTCTTTTTCTTTCCAAATCATACCATCGCAAATATTTCAGTGTATATGTTCAAAATGTGACAATTTAGCTAACATCTATCATTAAAATATCCTCCCGTTAAAACAGACAGGTTACATATCATGACATAGAAATGTGTTCATGACCTATTATGTTTCCTAACTCATTAGGAAAGTGGATATGGCAGATTATTTATTGCTTTTTTATACATACATGCATATAAGTGCAGAAATTGAATCTTATATGCTATGGCTGTGTTGATTTCTTTTCAAAATGATTTATAACTTAATAAAATACTTG
>PVIC010019474.1:0-30055 GCA_004025085.1 Thryonomys swinderianus
AGGGAGGGAGGGAGGGAGGGAGGGGGAAAGAAACGAAGAAAGAAACAAAGAAAGGGTTACAATTTAGATGTGGAATATCCCCAAACTCCCACATGCTAGAAGCAAGGATTTTGGAAGGTAGCTAGATTATGGGTGTTGTACTTATCAGCAGATTCATCCACTTGGTGATCCATTTCTGAGAGCACTGTTGGGGAGGTGAGGTCTAGTTTGCTAAGTCACTGGGGGATGACCTGAAAGGGTTTATCTCCTTCCCTAACTCCTCTGTAGCTCTCTGCTTCCCGATCACCACAAGGTAAGCAGCTTTCTTCCACCATGTTCCTCTGCCATGTCATTTGTGATCTGGGAGACCGCTGACCATGAACTAAAGACATAAGCCAAAACAAACTTCTCCTCAAGCAGTAGATGTCAGATATTGTGTCCCAGCCATGAGAAAATGATTAAGTCACTACTACAAAAACACAACATTCTTCTTGCCCACTACACTACTTCCATTATTTTAGCAATCACAGAGACTCATCACTGGCCTTTCCTAATGAAAGGGTGAAATAACATTTAAATACATGTAAAAGACTCATGCCAAACAGTGATTATCTCATCCATGGATGTTTACTCACTAAAATCTTGACTTGTAGCAAGGTATGGTAGCACAGGATTGTCATCCCAGGGCTGGGGAGGCTGAGGCAAGACTCTCACCCGAGTTCAAAGCCAGCCTGGGCTACATAGTGAATTCCAGGCCAGCCTGTGATATATATATATAGTGAGAAATTTTTAAAAAATTGTTTTTGACTTGTTATTAAATGTCAAAAGCAGAGGGAAAAGCTATCAACAAAGTAACTAACTTACAGATTGAGTTGTACAAATTCTTTCTTCCTCATATTTAAATGGTTCTTGTAGAAAATAAATGATACTGTATAAAATAGACAACTGCATGCAGAAAGGAGGACAAAGTATTATAAATCTGTTCTCTATAATCAAGTATAGAAGGCCCAGAAATTCTTTAAGTTTTACCTTTCTAACTGCTCTACCATTAGTAGTAGCCAAGAAATCCTTACTGTTTTTTTCCTTACCTACTGTACTTTTTTATAGTTTGTCATCTGTTGCTTTAATTTTTTTAATGCAGGGAGAGATAGCCTTATGTGTTTCCCACTTAAAAAAAATTAAACAGGGCCGGAGGGTTAGCTTAGTGGTTCCGGCACCTGTCTCGCAAGCGCAAGGTCCTGAGTTTGATCCCCGGTTACCACATACAATGCTGGGCATGGAGACTCATGCCCACCAGCAATCAATACCGCATACCACAGTGCCGGGCGTGGTAGCTCACGCCTGTAATCCCAGCACTCGGGAGGCAGAGACAGGAGGACTGCTGAGTTCAAGGCTTGCCTGGGCTACATAGTGAGCTCAGAGCCAGCCTGAACTACAAAGCGAGACCCTGTCTCAAAAAAAAAAAAAGTTTAAAAAGATATTCCAAATAAGTATTTAATTTCACTCACCTTTAACCGTCTCACCATCTCTTCTTTAGATATTTTATCTGAGATTTCCTTAACACCCGGAGGATAAGTAATTTTTCCATCATTGGTCCTTGTCTTGGAATGAGCCATGATGGAAATATTTTTATCCCTAAAACAAGAAAATTATTAGATGTAAACAAAAAAGTATAAATAACATTTATATCAAACAAAAAAGGTAACTCCTCCCAAAATTCCTAAACATCTCCTAATTTATAGTGCTTCCCTTATGTAATGAAAAGCACTCTACTGAACATTTATCAAAACTTGTTTTTATTTTCATTTCCTTCAGTAGCAAGCTATCTTACTTACTTGCACTATTCCTCCAGCAAAACAGCCATTTATACCATTACACACACACACACACACGTTTTTATGGAAAAATTATCTAAAATAAGCAATGTTTTAAATGACACAGATTATTCAAAATCTATGAAAAAATAGGAACATAAAGAAGTAAATGAAGTATTAGCACACTCTATCCACTTTTATTCTAAGGGCAATCATGACAAAAACAGATTTCAGTCTTGATGACCTCATGGGCCAAAAAGAACAGAAGTAGGCCAGAGATATAGCTCAGTGGGTTCCAGCACCTGCCTAGCAAGTACAAGTGCAAGGTCCCTGGTTTGATCCCTGGTAACCACATACAATAATTCCAGGCATGGTGACTCACGCCCACCAGCAATCAATACCACACACCATAATGCTGGGCATGGTGCTACACCTGTATTCCCAGCACTAGGTGGGCGGAGCAGGAGGATTGCTGAGTTCGAGGCTTGCTTACCTGGGCTCCATGGTGAGCTCAGGGCCAGCCTGAACCACAAAGCAAGACCCTGTCTCAAAAACCAAAAAAAAAAAAAGGAAAACAAGCACCTAAGGCAATAAAACATTAAGAGAACTGTAAGTACTAGGTACTAGAACAGATCCAAACTTCTTTAGATACTATAGAAAACAGACCATAAAACTACTATATACACAATCTTAAGAAGACAACTCTGAAAACATTTGCAGGAAAAAATTATAAACAATCAGCTAAAAATTTGAAATCAGAACTAAAACTGAAAAAAAAAACCTGAAATTTAAAAATTCATGGATAAGTTCATTTGTATACAGTACAAATTATTGCAACCAGTTAACCAGAAAAAGCAGCCAGGATATTACATGGAGGAATATAATACTGAAACATAGAAAACAGAAAGGTGTAACACTAACCTATGACTCATGAGATCAAGAGAAGTGTAAACTAGAGTCTAAATACCTATAAAATTGGATATGAAATGCCTATCCAAAAGCTCAAAAACCCAAACAGGATTAAACTCAAAATAATGATAATTTTGGAAAATAAACTCTGAAAGAAACAATTTAAATTAATGTGATTTAATAATAATGTAAGCCAAGAGTCAGAATCATTTTACCCTTAATATGAGGAAAGAATATATATTACTGCAATTCTAAAGTTTACATGGAGGGGGCGCACACTCACATGGTGTCTCACTTTGTAATTCAGTTTGACCCTGAACTCATGATGTAACCCAAAATGGAGTGATCCTCCTGCCTCAGTCTCCCAAGTGCTAGGATTACAGACACATGCCACCACACCCTGCTTCAAGGAGTATAATTTTTAGAATAGATAAAATAAGGGCAAAAACAGGAGCTATAATAACATGTATGTGTTTATACATGTGTGTGTATCCAACCATACATGTATATCACATTTAGACTATCTTGCACATACTAAATACTGCTGAATTTACAGTATACATGACCAAGTTATAAGAACAGGATTATAGAGAAGTTAAAAGATAAAATGAAACAACTGTCAATGAAATATTTTAAAAGGGTGAAAAATATAGCATGAAAAACTAAGCAAAAGAAGCTCCTAAACTAAGTATCAATTTAGAAAACATAAGTAGGCCCCAGGACTACCTCAACACAAATACACTTGTCTTACCAAAAGACATATATTAAAATGTTCATAAGTCATTCATAAAAACCAAAACAGAAAATACAAATGTCTATCACAGAACAGGAAAGAGACTGTCTCAAATTCTAAAAATTTAAAAAGGGTGTCGCTCAATACAAAAGCATAGATTCAATTCCCAGTAACCTCCACCTAAAAAAGTAAAATGGGCAAATTACAGTACCAAAGAAACCAAACATAGAATCAACAGTCAAAGATTGCAGACCAATCTTATAAATATAATAAAACATTTGACCACCTGATAAAATGAAAATATCCATTTAATTACCAAACTATGAGAAAAAAAAAAAAAGAGAGAGTGAATCAAGAATCAATAAATCCTTCCAGAGAGAAAAATATCCAGGACCGGAAATTTAGCTCAGTGGTTCCGGCGCCTGCCTTGCAAGCGTAAGGTCCTGAGTTCGATCCCGGTAACCATATACAACACTGGGCATGGTAGCTCATGCCCACCATCAATCAATACCACATACCACAATGCCAGGCATGGTGGTTCACGCCTATAATCCCAGCACTCAGGAGGCAGAGACAGGAGGATTGCTGGGTTTGAGGCTTGCCTGGGCTCCACATTGAGCTCAGGGCCAGCCTGAATTACAAAGTGAGACCCTGTCTTAAAAAAAAAATCCAAATTTAGGGTACTTTTCCATTGAGTTCCACCTAATAATTAAGAGGAAATAATTCCAACAACAAACAATTCCAAGAAATAAGAAAAAGAGAATACTTCTTGACTAATTTTATAGTAGCCTAATTTCAGTACTCCAGTTCCAAAGCCAATGAAAACAATGGACAAAATGAAAAATCAGATACAATCTTATAAACACCAAACTCCTAAACAAAAAAATTAGGACCTCAGCCGGGTGTGGTGGCTCACACCTGTAATCCCAGCACTCGGGAGACAGAGACAGGAGGATTGCTGAGTTCGAGGCTTGCCTGGGCTGTTACATAGTGAGCTCAGGGCCAGCCTGAACTGCAAAGCGAGACCCTGTCTCAAAAAAAAAAAAAAAATTAGGACCTCACATTCAGCAACACAGACACAACACACATACACAAATGAGAGGATGAATTCAACATATCAACACATTAAAATATGAAATGAATTAAAATAAATAATTTTAATAAATATTTAGTAAAAGATAACACCAATTCATGACTATAGAAAAATAAGCTTGGTTAATTAAAAACAAGTTGCCTTAGCTTCAAAAAATACAGTGCTAAAACACACTGTAGAATAAATCATGTTTTCTGATGATCCACTGAAAGGTTTTGTGATCTGAAATACAAACATTTCTGTCATTATTTGACATTGTAATGAAATCCTAAACAAAGGAAGGAAAGGAAAAAAATAATAGGTATGAGGAATAAAATAGAAGAATCACATAGGCATTATTCGTGTTATGATTATGTGTATAGAAACACCAAAAGTTTTTACAGATAAAGTACCTGATACTGAAGACTGACTGTAAGAGAAAAATCAATTTATAAATATTAATCATTTATAAGTAACACAATACTTTCTAACCAACACAGAAAGGCAAAAACTGGAGCCAGGCGTGGTGGCTCACGCCTGTAATCCCAGCACTCAGCAGGCAGAGAAACAAGGATTGCTGAGTTCAAGACTTGCCTGGGCTACATAGTGAGCTCAGGGCCAGCCTGAACTACAAAGCGAGACCCTGTCTCAAAAAAAAAAAAACCCTGGAAATAGGCAATACACATTAAAAAGAGAAATAAAATCGTCCCTACTTCCAGATGACATTATTGTCTAAGACTGAAAAAGAATTTCCAAAAAAAAGCACAAAAAAGCTGCATGTTAAAAGTTGCAAGACACATGATCAACCTCCAAATATTTACTGACTATAAATATTAGCAAGAAACCGAATCTTAATCTAAAAATACAGTATCATTTTAAATTACTCTCCCTCCCCACACATTGATGAAATACTTCAGTATAAGGCTAATAAATGATATAAACAGTTGCTATGCTGAAAACTACATAACACTGATAAGTGATAAAGAGGTATACCATGTCCATAAATTGAAAGACCCAACACAATGAAGTCATGAACTCTCCCCAAATTGAACTATAGGTTAAGGATCCTATCAATAAGCCAGTAAGACTTCCATAGAGAAAAGCCTATTTTACCATTTATATAAAAAGACAAAAGAACCAGAATACCTGAAACCACCATGGAAAGGAATATAGTGGGATGAAGTCATTTAAACAATTTAAGATTTTCTATATATAGTAGCTACAATACGATAGTGCGATGTTACCAGAGGATGCACACATAAATACAGCAAACCCAACTCATTTTTTACAAAGATGGAAAAGCACTTCAATGGAGCATCATGCCTTACACAAAGGGCTAAAGCAACTGGATGTTCATAAACAAAAAGAAAAATGAATCTTAAATAATTTATATTAAAAACTCCAAAAAGATCCCAGATTTAAATGTAAAACAGTAACTTGTTGTTGTTGTTGTTGTTGTTGTTGAGACAGGGTCTCCCTTTGTAGTTCAGGCTGGCCCTGAGCACTATGGAGCCCAGGCAAGCCTCAAACTCAGCAATCCTCCTGCCTCTGGCTCACAAGTGCTGGGATGACAAGTGTGTATCACCACGCCCAGCACTTAGTATGTGTACTGATTGCTGGTGGGCATGAGTCACCACACCCAGCATTGCTGTTTGTGGTTACCAGATCGAACTCAAGACCTTGAGCCTGGGAGGTAGAAGCCAGAACCACTGAGCTAAATCTCTGGCCCAAACAGTAACATTTTTAGAATAAAGCATCCTTTTAAGGAAAATAAAATTGCAAAACTAGGATTACATGAAGAGTGAAAGAGCCCTAACAGGGACAACACCATCTCCAATGAACTCACCCACCATTTTAGAGAAATATAGGTTTCATTTTCTGTAGGGCACAAAGTACATGTCAGTAGGACACAGAAGACAAATTAGCAGGTCACAAGAGATCTCCCAAGGACATGCTAGTAGCTAACAAAGGACACAGTGCAAGCCGTAAACCTACTATTTCTCCCAACTCACCCCCCCCCCAAAGCCCACCAAAAAACATTATAAAAAAGCCTCAACCCATAAAAGACATCTGTCTGCTCTGCTCCCACAGAAGTCCCTCTCAGGTTTATAACAAACTTGCTTGGACTATTGAGTTTGCATCCCTTCTTTCCTGCTCATCAGATGTCAAAACCAGGAGAAACACAGAGCAAGAATTCTTGCAACCTAGGAAGCAAAAGGCAGTGGCAGCTCACCTTGGGCACACTCCTAGATTCTGAGTTTCCAGTTTCTCTCCTTCTCAAAGAATTGGAAGCACACACTCAATTGCCCTTGACAGTACAAGGCTGTGGATAACACTACTCTGGTAACTCCTCAAAACTCCCAGGGACAACTTTCAAACCCCAACTGACCCACTAGGTAATCAACTCTTCTTTCCCTTCTCTAAAACATTCCTTTTACATGAACTCAAGTCCATGGACCATCATGCCAAATCTCAAACCAGACATCCACCACCACCTGCTAATCCATCACCACTCTTGTTGGGTAAGATTCTGGTCTAATCAATGTTCTCTTGGAACCCAGAAAAACTGAATCCACCTTTTACCTTCCTTTTTGCCTTCATCTCATTCTCTATTTGAAAATACTACAAAAGGACTACCTCCTACTCTAACTGAACAGGGACACACACACACACTTTCAGCTGCAGGACAATTACATCTGGTGAGGAGTCTATGCACTTTAGTCAGGAACCCAAATGTAGAATATATTCCAGCAATCCCATTTGCCCAACTCTGGCTACCTATCTTACTCTCCCCTATAATGGGCAATTTTCTCCATCAAAAAACATCAAGAGACATCCCCCTCAGCTGCCTCCTGCATAATCTTTCCAAATTGGGACTAAAATGAGACATTAAACAAAAAATTTGATCTTTTACTCTACTTCCCTATGGCCCCAGTATATATTTGAAAATGGGTCACACAGGCCACATGAGGATACTTTACAAATTTTGAGACAACTTTTCCTCTATCCTATTCTCTCCTCTCTTCTTACAAAATCAAAACTGCCCCTACAAAAATTCCTAACCTTGCCCTTGACTCAACAATATCACATCTTTACCCCTCTCTACTTTCCTGTTAATAAATTCCACCCTACTAACAATCTACATCCCTTCCTCATTATCTGCCACTTCCTCAACAATCTCAACCAGGTCCACAACCCTCCCAACCATCAGCCACTCTATCCTTTAAGTGCTCTTCCTCTTCATCATCTGGTAGCCCACGAGCCTCCTCTGGCTCTGCCCCTCCTCAAACCTACTCTTTTCTCCCCCTTAAATGCACTCTTCTCACTTTCTTCTCACCCATTATCTTCCTAGATCACATCATATCCTAGGTAGCAGGAGTTCGGCCCATTTCTGTTCATATTTCTCAATTACTGATCTAGAATGTCTCCAACAAAGAGCAGGGTCTTCTCAGAAAAATCTCATAAATTCAGAAAAGAATTCCCGCTACTCAAAATACCTCCCTTGAGGAGATACTTCCTTAATCCTCTTCTACTGATAACAAAAGGGGGCATATTTGGCCAAAAGCTGAAAATCACATCAATCAGCTGACAGGCACACTGAGGCAGC
The DNA here is from genome assembly GCA_004025085.1 of Thryonomys swinderianus. NCBI lineage: Eukaryota > Metazoa > Chordata > Mammalia > Rodentia > Thryonomyidae > Thryonomys > Thryonomys swinderianus. The sequence continues at coordinate 8,115 of PVIC010019474.1, forward strand.
TAACAGGATCCCCAGGGCTGAACTCCAAGACCCCAAGTGGACAATTAACTTACAACTCTGCTAGGATAAACTGCATCATATGATCACTTGTTGCCTAGCAGGTGTGGGAAAAAAAAAAAAAACAGGTCAACTTTAAGCACCTCAAACAAATCACCCAGAAGGCAGAGAAAAACCCATTCCTCTTTATGAATCACATTTCAGAGGCAATGATTAAATATACAAACACCAACCGGGTGTGGTGACTGAAACCTGTAATCCCAGTGCTCAGGAAGCAGAGGCAGAAGGATTGCTGAGTTTGTGGCTTGCCTGGGCTACACAGTGAGCTCAGGGCCAGCCTGAACTACAAAGCGAGACCCTGTCTCAAAAATAAATAAAAATTTAAAATTTAAAAAAAAAAAAAAAAATATATATATATATCCATACACGCAAACTCCAACCTTAACTCTCCTGAAGGCCTAATTCTTCTACACTTCCACTCTATCCCCTAATCATATCCAGAAACCCATAAATATCTCCAAAAATTAGAAAACAGATCCCAAACACTTCAGAAAGAGTTCATAAATTTTCATTTAAAGTTTTCAATAACAAAAATGAGAAACACTGACTGAAGCCAAATATCAAATCTTGGCCTCCCTAGTTTGACCCCCAGCCAAAACACCTGCCAAAGGCTCCAACTCACACCTACCTAGAAACTATTTCACTGCAGCAATCCAGACCACTGGATAAAAGCTTGCCCTCTTTCAAAGCCATGTCGTAACTTCAGACAGTGAGGTCACTGGAAAATGGATTGCCCTCTGTGGAAGTCAGCCCCTCACTTGAGTTTTCTCCCATCCAGGTGATCTAAAGACCTTGAGACCTTAATGGCCCTATCTTCAGCTGCCAATTTATGTGGCCCAAATCATAAGGCCCCTTGCACACATCATTAACAAATCTAAGGATAACAATAGGTCTTTCTCAATGACTCAGGGGCCAGCTTCTCTGTTCTTGACTATTCAAGGCCTTTACTTCCCTCTTCTATGTCACTTGTGGGAATGAAGGCCCTAACAGAAATGCCAGCCAAGGGCCAAAGATTTAGCTCAGTGGTTCCAGTGCCTGCCTAGCAAGCACAAGGTCCCTGGTTCAATCCCCGGTAACCACATACAATACCAGGCGTGATGGCTCACACCCACCAGCAATCAATACCACATACCACAAATCCCAGGCTTGGTGGCTCAAGCCTGTAATCCTAGCACTCAGGAGGCAGAGGCAGGACTGCTGAGTTCCAGGCTTGCCTGGGCTACATAGTGAGCTCAGGGCCAACCTGAACTACAAAGCAAGACCCTGTCTCAAAAGAAAAGAAATGCTAAACCATGCGTCGTGGCTCACACCTGTAATCCCAGCACTCAGGAGGCAGAAACAGGAGGATTGCTGAGTTCGAGGCTTGCCTGGACTACATAGTGAGCTCAGAGCCAGCCTGAACTACAAAGCAAGACCCTGTCTCAAAAACAAAACAAAAAAAAAGAAAAGAAATGCCACCCAAGACTCCACCCTTATACTGCTCTTTAGGCCATATAACTTTCACTCATGCTTTCTTGTTAATGCGCTCACTGCCCCATTCCCCTTCTAGGAAGATATCCTCCACTGCATGGGGTTATCCATATATATATATTCCCTCACTTCCTTCCGAGCCCCTCCTTGTCTTACCAGTTGTACCCCCTTATGAGACCCTACCCACTGAGGGAATCCAACTCTTCAAAACACAAGTTGACCCTATTATCTGGAACACACACACAAAAAAAACCCTCCATATCCTGACACAACCCATCAAAATACCAGAGGCTTCCTACTCAAGCTGTCACAGTCAACTAATACCCTTTTAGACCTGACAGCCATCTTGAACTCAGGTCTATTTATCAACCACCTTCTTAAAGCCAAAATTCTTATTTCTACTCACTACCCCCTCCAACAATACTCCCATCCTTCCTGTAAACAAAACAAAAACATGATGGTCCCTATCAGTCCAACATCTTTTAAAGATTAATGAAGCTATTGTTCCCAATCCCCCCTTCCCGTTGTTCCCAACCCTTACACCCTCTTCTACCATTCTCCAAAAGTCAAAACTTTACTCTTTTAGACTTTGAAGATGCCTTTACTATTCCCCCCAGCCCTGATTCCCAACAACTTTTCTGCCTTTACCAGGAGAGAGTCCATACCTCTATTCACCCAACTACTCACATGGACAGTTCTTCCCCAGAATTTCAGGATAGCCTCAGCTTCTTTGACCAAGCATCACAAAAGGACTTCCAATTCCTCAACCTTGCTCCCAGCCAACTGTTCCAATGTTGATGACCTTTTACTTTGCAGCTCCTGACTCTATATTCCACACTATCTCCCATCTTAAATTCTTGAGGAAAAGGGGACACTGTGTCTCAAAATACAAACCTCAGCTGGTATAAGAGATCACTTACCACAGCATTCATTTCACCACTAATATTCGTTGCATACCTCCACTCCAAAACTATCTTCCTTTCCCCACCATAAAATAAGATCTCTTTCCCTTAACTATTTTAGACTTTCAATCCCAACTTTCTCACTCATTATGAAACTCCTTTATCTTCTCATGGAGATCCCTCAGAAAGTGGGCCAGAAACAGACTTATTTCCCATTTCTTTTTGGAACCTCACATTCCTTCAGGCTCCCACTTGACTCTAATTCTAATAAAGTTTTCTATTTCTAGCTAGCAAAAAGGGACTACCATTAGGGCTACTTACAGAGCCCACTGGAGACTCTGTTGCCGACCTGTTGCCTATTTATCCAAATAGGTCAATGTTATAATAAAAGGTTGGCCACTCTGTATACAGTTCTTAGTGTCAGTTGCACTCCTTATTCCTTAGGCCCAAAAAATAACTTTGCACCAGCCTCAACAGTTCTTCACACAACTTCTCTGACCTTCTCAACCACTGTCCTTCAACCCTTCTCTTTTCACCCTAAGTTGAAGATCTAGTCTCAGTCTGCTCTGCACCTTGCCATCCTCCTCCCACCACCTAACTCCCCAGACACCACTCCTCCAATGCAAGTACACAGAGCTCACAGAGCTCCTTGATTTAACTCTCACCTGCTTCCATCACTGAACATTTTCCAGGGTTCCCAACTCATTTACTGATGGAAGCACTTCAAAAACCACCCCTTCTCAAGCAGGGTACACCATCCTGGAAAGTTATTATTATAGCCAATCATCCTACCCTTCCCAAGAAGTAAGTGAGATGGCTGCCCTCCTCACAGGGACAACTTCACAGTGGGAAGAACTCAACACCCTCCCAACAGTGCGTTTCTCTCTCTCTCTCTCTCTCTCTCTCTCTCTCTCTCTCTCTCTCTCTCTCTCTCTCAAAAGATAAAACCAACATTTACAAAGACTCCAAATATGCATATATTATCCCACACTCCTACATTCAAATGCCCAAATTCAGGCATGAAAGGAGATTCTTAACTGGAAAACTAGCCCAATAAAAATGAGCCCCTACTTCAAGATCTAGAAGCTACTCTTCCACCCCACAGAGCTGCCATCATTCATTGCAAAGGCCATCAAGGATCTAACTCACAGGATAAACACCTCAGACATATCATTTGTGGAAATAATGAAGCTGACAGAATAATAAAACAGGCAGCTACCAAACCTCTCTCCTCCATTCCCTGCTTCCTGTTCCCTCTTTTACCTTCCTATTTACCTCAAGAAATAACTACTCAAACGGGGCACATGACAAGAGTAACAGTAGTGGTTTGATCCTCCCAGAAAGCTTGCAAAACAAATTCATTTCACCTTTCCATGATCAGTTCCAGGCTGGATCACTCCCTCTGCTCCACTTCCTACAGACACACACACACACACACAGACAGACAGACACACACACACACACACACACACACATACACACACGCACAGCTCACCATTGTTATAGGACCTCCCTGTAGAAGATTAATCGCCCTGTGCTCCATATGCCAAACCACCAATCCCCAAAGCAATCTCAGACCTCCTTTCCCCACCTTTCAATTTCAGAAATCCCTCCCTGCCATTAACTACCTTCTTAAACAAAGCCTAAACAAATTTTCCCACCAGGTCAACTTAGAAAGGAATAAACTCCTACCTTTAACCCTTTCCAAACTTGGGTCTTTTCCCCATAAACCTCTTATGCTTAAGCAGCCCCTTTGAGATTCTATACAGAAGGCCCTGCACTGCCTTCATATTCCCCATCTCCAATTCTTTTTCTCCTCTTTCAAATTCTTAACACCGTTAAGCATCTCATTTAGAACTATGCTGACTCTAGACACCCTCACTCTTCCCATCCCTGTAAACTGATATATAAAGCTCCCAACCCCTCTCAGGCATTAAAAACCAAAACAAAGCCCTTTCAAGTAATCCTGACCACCCCAACAATGGCAAAATTAAAAGTTCGTTCTCCCTGGGTCCATTTCTCCTATCTAAAAAAGGCTTCTAATGTACAACAACTAGATCCGTATCTATGATGATCACCAAACTACCTCTACAACTAAAGAGAACAAAGGCACAGCTTGACAGCCCCATGAGTCAGTCTCTCTCTCTCTCTCTCTCTCTCTCTCTCTCTCCCCTTCTCCCCTCCTCCCCTCCTTCCTCTCCCCCCCCCCAGGTACCAAGGATTTAACTCACAATCTTGTGCTTGCAAGGCAGGCGGTGGCACCACTGAGCTAAATCCCCAACCCTTTGACCATCCTAATAGAAAAATCCTCCCATTATTCACCTTCTTCCTCCCTAGACACTATAATCCGAGACCTAAGGCTACAGGGATCCTTCTTATACTTCTCTCCAGAACTGATCACCACCATTATTTCCTGCCTTCTCCTGTTCCAATTCTTTCTCAGTATTATTCATCCTATTAACCCCTAACACTAAAACACAGACCCTTCCCTACATACCTCAATTAGACATTCATACATGGCTATAACCATCCAAACCTTTAACAGAGCCACCCAACCACCCTGCTGGGTCTGCCTTTCTCAGACAGTAGGCTCAGTAATCCCTGCAAACACTACTGCAGGACTACACTTCACCAAGACTGCCAATCCCAGGGGCACAGTCCCACCTGAAGGTACTGACATGAGACTTTGAGGGGTATTAATGGGTATTAGGTAGACCATAAAGGCTCACCAACTGCCATAGCAGGCCATGACTGGTCCTTCTCAAAATGGACTCCATCTAATCCAACTTGCTCCTCTGTGCATTTCTTGAACCAAATAAGAGCATTTTAGCCTAGTCATCTCCTTAGAACCCTTCCCCCTCTGCAAAACTTCCAATCAGCATAACTTTAACCATCTGGGAACTCTTTTACAAGTACCTGGGTATACTTCCTTCCAGGGCAATCTAAATACTACCACTTCCGAATATTGCCAAGACAGGAGAAAGGACCCCCTGAAAGACACTCCTACACACTGGAAATGCTCCAAAATGCAAATTCCTCAATATGCCTCATACCAACGTCTTTCTAAACCAAAAATTCACTGTTCATAGCCAAGAGGGTCCTGCAGTATTACAATCAGCCTTATTCCTTTCCCCTTTGACAATTGCAACTTTTAGCTCCTTCTTCAAAATAGGGCCCAAATTTGAGACAGTTCAGCATTTATTTCCTAACTCATTCTCAAATCTCCTTTTCCTGTCTTGATTTGACCTCATGGGAGGTCTTTCTCTACAGGCAGGTATACACTGAGTGTGTGGAGATAAGGCCTACATACCAACTGGAACAGAATCTATACATGAAGCCTCCACACTCCTTCCCTTTCCTTAGCAACATCCAATCTACGCACATCTATCTCTTTCATAATCCATGTCAGGGCACACTGCACCATAAAGCTAGTCCCCTTTAAGCTCATACTGGAAATAATCACAGGAATTGGGATGCAGATAAGGCCCTAGGAGTCTCTCTTTTAGAGCTCACTAAGCTGTCAAAAGGAGCCAAAGGACTCAATAAAGTCTCTGACCAACTGGGACAGCTGCAAAATCAAGTAAACTCCCTGGCTTCAGTTATCCTCCAAAAACCTCAAAGGCCTTGATCTCCTGAACTTACAGGGCAGCAAATGTACTCTATGCTAAAAACAATACTGCTATTACACCAACAAATCTAATCTTGTCAGAGAGAGGGTAAAATGTCTTTGGGAACAAATTTCCAAACTCCTTGAAGGCTCCATCCAATGATCTGTTTTCCTTCCTCTGCATCAGCTCCTACCCTTCTGGGTTTCCTTAATGCTTGTTATTCTTTTTCTCTTTTTCTTCCCTGTATAACTAACTACTCTATTCCAAAGATTTTTTTTCAGGAACAAACAGCAGCAATCTCCCAGGCAACTAATCAAGAACACCTCTAAAGAAGTTCCTTTTCCAAAACCATCAAAAAGTAAACAAAAAAAATAAAACTTTCTTAGCTCCCTCTCAGCAGGAAGTAGGTAAGAAAAGAACAATGATCCATTTTCCTATCACCCTTTAAAGCTAGGAATGATAGCGTCCATGCAGGGACACCCCCAGTTCCAGTGAGTACACTCTATAGAGAAAAGGTTAATTTCATTTTACTTAGGTCATGCATAACAGTAGGTCACAGAGGGCCCATCAGCAAATGAAAAGCCTACCATTTCTCCAATCCCTCGCCTCAAAATCCCATCAAAAAAAAATGCTATAAAAAGCCCCCTTATGCTGTAAGAGATATAGTCTCTGTTCTACTTGCTCAGGGAGGTCCCTCTCAGGTTTAGCAATAAACCTGCTTTGATTGTTGAGTTCAAGTCCCTTCTTTACTACTCAAAGAATTCTTAAAAATAACACAAAATTCAAGATCCAAGAAAGGAAAAACTGAAAAGATTTCAAAATTTAAGACATTTTCGGGGCCGGAGGGTTAGCTCAGTGGTTCCGGCGCCTGCCTCGCAAGCGCAAGGTCCTGGGTTCGATCCCCAGTATCCACATAGAATGCTGGGCGTGGAGACATACCCACCAACAATCAACACCGCATACCACAATGCCGGACGTGGTGGCTCACGCCTGTCATCCCAGCCCTCGGGAGGCAGGGACAGGAGGATTGCTGAGTTCGCGGCGGCTTGCCTGGGCACCATAGTGAGCTCAGGGCCAGCCTGAACTACAAAGCGAGACCCTGTCTCAAAAGCAAAAAAAAAAAAAAAAAGAGCTAACAAAGAAACAGCTTACACCATTCACACTTTTGTCTCAAAGCACTGGTACCATAAACAGAGGCATGAAATATTTCTGTAAATATACACAGGCTATTTCCTCATATTAAGACATTATATACTGGCTCTTATCTACAATTACTAAGCTAATTCTATGGATTTTAGAGTCTCAAGTACACATTTTCACTTCCCATGACCTGGACTAGGCAGAGAGCTACATTCTTCCCTTAGTGACACCCTGAACACTAATTGCATGTATCCCGATGTACTCACAGTAGTTCTTATTTCTGTATCTGTTCCTCCCACTAAATCACAAATTTCTCAAGCAAGGACAGTATATCATTTTATGCTAGCATCTATCACACATTTGTAGATACTACTATTACTATGTTCTCACAAAGTATTTGCTGAATGAATGACCAGAATTATTTTAATAAATTGTGATTTTAACAGCTGGTAGGGCTGGGGATTTAGCTCAAGTGGTACCACACCAACCTTGGTTGCACAAGGGCCTGAGCTCAATCCCTGGAACCAACCAAAAACAAAAACAAAAACAAAAAAAAAAAAAACAGCTGGTAAAGACTAGATAGATGAAAAATCAAACAGAGTAAAACCAGTCAGGAAACTGCAGTAAAATTTCAGAAGTAACAAGGTACTGACTGAAGGCAATGATTATAAAACAAGAAAACTGAATCAAAGACTTAGGAATATTATAACAGAGAGATAGATGATTATAAATTCGGAGCCTTTTTTCCATAGTCATTTATTTAAATATTTATTGAGACCTTATTTGATATAATATACTATATTAGGTACAAGGAATATGACAAGCAAATAGCAAATATATAAAATGTCTGACTTCATCTTAACAAATGGCAAAACAAACAGAAATCAAGCCTTGAAGAACATTAAATTTCATTCAGAAGCCAATTGAAAATTGCAGAGCTAAAATACTTGAGAAAAGTCAAGGCCCCAGAACATTTTAATGCCATTTATCTTATGGTACATGGCTTTAAAAGATCAATAAAGAAAATGTGTGGGTTGGGCCAGAGATTTAGCTCAGTGATTCCACCTGCACAAGGTCCCTGATTAGATCCAGGTAACCACATACAATGATACGGTATAGGTTGTGATGACTCATGCCCACCAGCAATCAGTAACAAACCCTACAATGCTGGGCGTGGTAGCTCACGCCTGTAATCCCAGCACTCAGGAGGCAGAGGCAGGAGAACTGCTGACTTTAAGGCTTGCCTGGGCTACACAGTGAGCTCAGGGCCAGCCTGAACTACAAAGCAAGACCCTGTCTCAAAAAAAAAAAAAATGTGTGGGTTAATTAAAATACTAAGATGGAATGTCAGAAGAAATGCTTATATTAATGATCCCCCTCAATGAGAATTCAGAAAGATAGGAGAGAAAACAGAGCAAAAGTCAAAAAAGGAGGATAAAACAAAGGGAAAGTGCTTGAAAACGGAAGGGTGATATACATTGAGAATTTCGTGAAAATGTAGAAAACAATCTCAGTAAATACACTTTTAAATTTGGTAAGATAATCTTCCATGAAAAAAGTTCCTGGGGAATGATGAAAATAAACATCAAGTTATAAGGTTAAGAAAAAAGAAATGAGAAGGAAAAAACCAACATAAAGGGCATGCAGAATAAGAAAGGGTATAACAAATAGGTCTTCATTTTATTTTAAAGTATTGATACAAAACTGCTCTTAAAGAGAATGTCAAGGCATTGCTTTAATATAATTCCTGTCAGCTTTGGGGAATCTCAATTATCACCTTTAATTTAGGGTAAACTGAACAAAAATGTAAAGACTGCATTTTACATTATACATAAAACTGATCAGTATAAGAATCTAATGGACAATATGTGCTTTAGAACATTGTCTTGATTGATCAGTTTTGTTCTCTATTTTTAAAACAAACGTTTTAGGGCCAGAGATTTAGCTCAGTGGTTCCAGAACCTACCTGCCTTGCAAGCGCAAGGTCCTGAGTTCGATCCTCAGTAACCACATACAGTGCTGGGCGTGGAGACTCACACCCACCGGCAATCAATACCACATACCACAGTGCCAGGCGTGGTGGCTCACGCCTGTCATCCCAGCACTCGGAAGGCAGAGGCAGGAGGATTGCTGAGTTCGAGGCTTGCCTGGGCTACATACATAGTGAGCTCAGGGCCAAACTGAACTACAAAGCGAGATCCTGTCTCAATTAAAAAAAAAAAGTTTTAAAAGAGCTTGCAGTCTTTTTATTTACCATCAATTTAAGTAAAACTATAATAACCTAGAATTTCCCTACTTTCAATGAGTAACTGAAATGCTTTCAGAAAGCACTTAAATTACAAAATAATTACATGCATATCATTATGCTTATATGCAACATAAATAAAGTACAAAAAATCCTATCTTGAAGAGCTCTAAATAATTTAAATAGAATGACTGTTATTGAAATGAAATATACTAGCACTTTTTTAAATCACATTAAGAGTAGTGGTGATTAATGAAATTCTTTCAAAAGTGTGTGAGGCCTTTTCAATGGATGGAAAAAAATCATTGGCAAGAATGAACAGTAAAAATGAGCGATTTACAGTAATAACTACAATTTTCAGTTAACCTGGGGAGAAATAAAGACCAGTATTTACTATTTTCATAATTTTTCTTAAAACTCCACAACAGAAAATTAAGTTCATAGTCCCCAAAATTTAATCAAATCACTACTAGAGTTTTCTTTTTGGTCATGTTTATTAAAATCTGTTCTTCCTCCTGGGACTTCACTCCAGGTCTGAGGTGGAATTAGAACAAAAGTAAACTTTGTGAAGAGTCTGCTAACGACATAGGCAGTCTTCCATACAACTGGTACCTCTCACAACCAGCAGATGGTGCCCTGCATAAAGATAACCTTTCTAGTATATAGTAATTAAACATGAGAAGTTAGGCTTATTCCTATCAAAAGACAACAAAATAATTTAATGAGACTTCTTCCTAAATGTTATTCTCCCTGAAGCATATAAACTTAGAGCTATATTTACATATTTCTCAACTAAACATATATACATACAATGTATAATATCTCAACTTGCATCAGCAGTATTTCATTTTAGTATTTTTCATTTACCAGATAATTTGTATTTTCTAGTCAGTTTAGTCCTATGTCCCATTTGTGGGGGGAATAAACTGCATACTTCTCTATTCATTCACCTCAAATCTCAAGCACATATTCTTGCACAATTTTGGTAACTACATCCTGCTTCATTAGAAAAACAGAAACTGTTGAATAGGAATTTCCTAGGACTCCTGTCAAACAAATTACATGCTTACATACACTGAAACCATTTTATTCTTCCTTTCTCTTACTACTAATGAAGTGGCCTCTTTATCTCAAAACCTAATCCCTCCACAAGTACACAAAATCGCATTCTCTTTTAGGTTTTCTTCACTTCATTAGGTCTCTTCTTTTTAACATCATTCTGTGTCTACCATATCCTTTCTTCAACATTCAAATTATACTGTTCTTGGAAAGGAGGGAGGGAAGGAGGCAGGCAGGCAGTCAAGAAATGAAAGAAGATACAACACATCTGCTTAAGACTACAAATACCCCACAGTCCACCAACTATTTATTCCCTCCAATTATCACCGGTAATCAAAAGAAATTCAAAATAAAATCAGGCTTCTCAAAAAGTAATCTATATTTTCTATCTGCAGTCCCATTCACTTTTCATACTAATCCAATCTAATCTCAAAACAGGTTCTCATCCCCTCCCCACCATTACTATCAGCAAAAATGCTTTTGCCATAGTCTCTAAGTGGAACACCAAAGGGCAGGAGGGTGGGGACAAATTCTTCCCTTTCCTATATTTACACTTTGCAATGTGACTTTGTTGCTCCTTCTGTCAAGAAGAGTTTTTCTGGCCCCTGAATCTCCCATGCTCTTATGATTCACTTTGGCCAATGGGACACTACAAGCTTAATAAGTACTTCTGCTCTGGATTTGCTAACCCACTACTTCTGGAACTCTACTGTGAAAACATGAGCAGGGGCCAACTGTCTTGATTTTAAATTAGAAATCATATGGATAGAGGCCCCAGTTAACCTAGCCATGGTCATCAGGAACAAGCCAGTCCCAGCCACACTATCATACACACACGCACGCACACACACGCCCGCAGATGCATGAGCCAGCACACCTGAGGTCAACTAACCCTAACCTAATGAGTAACACTGCCCAGATTAGCCAAACTGAAATTGCCAATTTGTAGAACTGGGAATGGAAAATAAGTCACTGATAATTTGTTACGAAGGAAAAGCTAACTAAATGTCAACAGAAACCTCTACATTGCCAAATCAAATGAATACCTTCCTAATCCTTATTTTATTAATCTCAGTATGTGATAGCTGACCACAGCCTTCTCCTTGAAATACTATTTTCCTCTACTTTCTACCATGCTTCTTTTCCTGATTTTTCTCCACAGTTATCTGATGTGTCCTAAGTATCATTAATTGAGTTCATCAGAACTCAATTCTAGAGCTTTCTTTTTATTCTGTATAATCTGTCTCCTTTTTAAAAATTTAAACACATTACCTCACACCACATTCTGTTTTGAACTCCCACTCCTATCTACAAGAGTCTACTTAACATCTGCACTTAAATAAAAGCATGTCTACACAAAAAATTTTACAAGAATGTGCACTGCAGAATCATTAACACCAAAAAAATGTAAATCACTGAAATATCTATAACTGGTGGATACATAAACTGTGGCATATCCACAATGAAATACTAGTCAGGAATAAAAAATAAACAAAGTATTACTATAGAATGCAACATGGATGACTATCAAAAACATTATCCAAGTAAAAGTTACACCCACAAAAGATTACATATTTTTATGATTTGTTTGAAATATCTAGAAAAAAATATCAAATATACAGACATGAAGTAAATTATAACAGCCTTCCCAATGGCTCTGTTTCTTGGGTCCAGCTTCCTATGGTCAGGAGAGTAGCAAAATAGAAAATGAGAAATTTCAGAAAATAATCCATAAATTTTGAATTGTGTACCATCTTAGTAAAATGAAATCTCATGGTATCCCATTCCATCTTCTTTTTGCCCAGTGTGTCCACACTATATACTACTCCCCCATCACTCATTTAATAGTCATCTCAGTTTACAGATTAACTGTCATGGTATCACAATGCACTGTGTTCAAATAATTATTATTTCACTTAATAATGGTCCCAAAATTTAAGTGTGGTGATGCTGGCAATTTACATGTCAAAGAGAAGTCATAATGTGCTTTTAAATAAAAAACTTTTTAAAAAAATACAATATGGGGGTGAAAAGCAGTTACAGTACACTATCATAAATGCTCTATTAATATTGTCACTAATCTTTTGTGTCATTTACAAGTTTTCATCATATATACATATATTTCATGCTTGCATGAAAACATTTACAGAGTTCAAATTTAAAATTTTTCATCAGAGGTATGTATACAGAGGAAAGCACATTTTTAGAGTTCAGTAACATTTACATTTTCAGGAATGGGGGAGCACCTTGAAATGTATTCTCCATATATAAAGGAAAACTACTATAATGGTTGTCTAAATAGGTGTGGAAACAGCAAATACAAGGGGACATTAAGGACATTAAATATTTCTGGGTGAGCAACAGTTGCACAACACTACACTGAATAAAAACCATTGACTTGTACACATAAAATGAGTAATGTAAAGGAACCACAAAAGAGAGAATAACTCATTCTGCCAATGGTAGTGAAAGCTGTCAAAGGCACAAAACAAAGATTTGGAATTTAAATTATGAAAGATAATAGGTAACTAAATGAGGATTCACTGGGCAGAGGAAAACAACGAAGACGGAGAAAAGCACAAGGATTATGTCCAGGTCGAAGTGAATAAGTACAGTTAATCCTGTTAAAAAGTGTTTCCAGAAAAATTTCACATTCTACAAAACTATACTTTTGGGCCGGAGATTTAGCTCAGTGGTTCCAGCACCTACCTAGCAAGTGCAAGGACCATGGTTCGATCCCTGGTAACCACATACAACAATACCAGGCATGGTGACTCACACCCACCAGCAATCAGTACCACCTACCACAAATGCCAGGCTTGGTGGCTCAAGCCTGTAATCCCAGCACTCTGGAGGCAGAAACAGGAGGATTGCTGAGTTCAAGGCTTTCCTTTGCTACATAGTGAGCTCAGGGCCAGCCTGAACTACAAAGCAAGATACTGTCTTTAAAAAAAAAAAAAAAAAACCTACACTTTCAAAATAATGAGAATTTTAGCAACACACAAACAATTCCAAGAAATATCAGCATAATTAATCTCTATGAGTATTTCTTCCCAGAATCATAATCAAACTTAAATCTTGGAGCTGAGGCTTTCTCTTCCAAGATGTAGATTTTTGTTTGTTTGTTTTTTGTTTTTTGTTTTTTTGAGACAGGGTCTCGCTTTGTAGTTCAGGCTGGCTCTGAGCTCACTATGTAGCCCAGGCAAGCCTGGAACTCAGCAATCCTCCTGTCTCTGCCTCCCAAGTGCTGGGATTACAGGTGTGAGCCACCAAACCCGGCACTGTGGTATGTGATATGTGGTATTGATTGTTGGTGGGTGTGAGTCTCCAACGCCCAGCATTGTATGTGGTTTCCGGGGATCGAACCCAGGACTTTGCACTTGTGAGGCAGGCGCAGGAACCACTGAGCTAACCCTCCGGCCCACCAAGATGTAGATTTTTGATGTTACTTCTAATATGAAAAATTTTAGTGAAATTAAAAAATTTAGCAGAGACAGTCTTACATAATTTTTAAGTGTAGAGGAAATATTCTCACTTATCTCAACTGCACCTGCAGCTTTATCAGACAGCTTAACATAGAAAGATTAGGGATTCTCAACACTATTGAAACCATCTGCTTCAAAGCAACAAAAGCAATTCTGCATCAAGATTTCAAGTTTTTTTCTGAAAAATCTCATACCCTGTAAAAATAACTCAGAAAATTGCTCTTAAATCCTCCAAAATATCACTGTGCTGGTGAAAAACAAAAACTTGCCAATGAAATTTCTGCAGTATGTTTATTTCACTCCTCTACTCAGTAATCAGAAAGCTAACTGATGTTATAGCATATAGTGAAACAATGATTTAATCATATTCTGGGCATGTCTATTTACATATATATGTGCACATACTGTTGACAGTGACAATAGAAGGATTTAGGACAAGTTAAGCTTTAAGTCTCTTTTAAGTTTGGTCTTTATCACATGAGACATCTGTCATCTGTTTTTATTTTAAATAGGAAACATTTCTGGTGGTACTTAGGGTTGATCCCAATCTTTGTACAGCCACAAGATTCTGGCCCCACTCTCTTTGTGAAATAAGGTCTGTCTGAGTCTGTGAATTGCCTAGGTTGGGGTCAGACTTTAGATCTCCATGCTTCAGCCTCCAAGAGTGTTGACAATATAGGCATGGACTACCACGCCAGCCAAGGAAACAATCTTTAAACATACAGTTCAGTAACATCATACTCACACCATTGTATAACTATCACCACTATTCCAAAACTTTTCCATACCCAAACCAGAAACTTGTAACCGTTAGGTAGTAGCTCCCCATTCCCTCTTCTGCACAGTACCTGTAACCTCATCTATCTGTCAATTCTTAATGCCTCATAAATGGAATCATACAGCACTGTCCTTTTGTATCTAACTAACTTCAATTACTATGTTTTCAAGGTCCATCATTGTTGTAACATACATCAGAACTTCATTCCTTTTAATGACTGCAAAATATCTCATCATGTTTTTACCTCTTGATGGAAACTTAGATGAAAAGTTCCCATCTTTAGTCATTATGAATAATGCTGTAGTCAGTACCAGTGCCGAAATATCTGTTTAAATCCTTGTTCAGTTTTTTGAAGTATTTAGCTAATAGTAGAATTACTAAGCCTTAAAGTAATTTTATGTTTAGGTTTTAATTTTATGTTCAGAACCATCAAACTTGTTTTTACAGTAACAGCTAGTAATATCAGCAAATGAGGGTTCTAGTTTTTCTACACTCTCTCCAGTAACTGTATTTTCTGGAGTTTTTATTATAGCCAACTAGTAGATTTGAATTATAGTTTCATTCTGGTTTTGATTTATATTTTCCTAAAAACTAAAGTTGTAGAGCACCTATCACATGCTTATGGGTCATCTATATATCTTCATTGGAGAAGTCTACTCATGACTTACCTTTTTTATTACTGAGTTGTTCTAAGTGTCCTACATAATCTGGATATGAAGTCAGTAACAGAAAAATTGGCAAATTTTTCTGCCATTCTGTATTCTGTCTTTCATTTTCTTAACAATGCTTTGACAAAATTTTTATAAAGTACTAAGTGTAAGGGAAAACTATTTAAATATATAATTATAAATATAATATATAAATAATATATAAATAAGTATAGATAAAAATACCTGCATGTTCTAGATTTGTAGCTAAAGGAGGATAAACTGTTCATCCAGTTCCACCATCAGCTTCAACTGTAGATGAGCAAGTAAGAGGAAAAAAAGATGGTAGTAATGATCAGCAAAATTAGGCTGGGGATTTAGCTCAGTGCTTCCAGCATCTGCCTGGCAACCACAAAAATCAAAAATTTGATCCCTGGTACCACATACACCAATCTGGGGCATGGTGGCTCATGCCTGTAACTCCAGCACCCAGGAAGCAGAGGAAGGAGGATTGCTGTGAGTTCAAAGCTAGCCTGGATAGATAGTAAGTTCAGGGCCAGCCTGAACTAAAGTGAAAACCTGTCTCAAAAAAAATAAATAAATAAACAAAAATAAACATGCTGTTTGTGGGAATGCAGCATAATTTTTATGTTAGATTAAATTCTCTATTTTTTATTTTGCTTTATTGTTGGTATCATATCTAAAAATTCAATGCAAAATTCTTGGTTAGGAAGTTCTATCATATAGCTTTTACTCCTATTTTAAGGTCACAGATCTATTTGAGTTAATTTTTACCTACTGTGTCAAGTAAGGATTCATTCTTTCATATGTGGAAATCTAGCAGATCCATTCTCATCTGTGAACTATTATTCTTTTCTTAATTGTTTTTAATAAAGATTTCTAATAAATGATTTAATAAGATGGTCTCTCTAGAAATTTTGATTCAGCCATTTTGGCAGGGGCTTTCACATTCTGTGGTTTTTTTTAATTTGATAATTGTTCTTGGGTTTTTCTGTTTGGGAGGAACTTTCTTTTTAGTGATCCTGGGGATACATTTTATGTTTTAAGGAATGTCTCAGCTAATACCCATGGCCAAACAGATTAAGAAAACAGTGCAGAATACAACTTTAGGTGCTCAATTCATACTCCAGAACAACCAAAGGGTTACTGTATTTCTTTTTAATCCCTGGGTTAGCCCCTTGATACTCTTTGTAGTTCAGGATACTCCTGAGCTCAGTATGTAGCCCTGGCAAGCCTCGAACTCATAGCAATCCTCCTGCCTCTGCCTCCTGAGTGCTGGGATTACAGGCTTGAGTCACCACACCCAACACTGTGGTATGTGGTACTGATTGCTGGTAGGTGTGAGTCACCACGCCCAATATTCCAGGACATGATTACCAGGGTTCGAACTCAGGACCTTGCACTTGCTAGGCAGGCATCAGAACCACTGAGCTAAATCTCGACCCCCCCTTGATTCTTTTAATTTGTACTACTCCCCCCACATGAGAACTTAATTAAGCACATGTAAATTTCACTAAAGATTGCCAACTTTAGCATCTGTATACTTGATCACTAAATCACAGGGCTCTAAAAAAACAAAAAAACAGAGTTAAACTTGCAATATACTCATGTTATTCATTCTTTCAAAAACAAGTATTTGTCCAGCATTTATTATACTCCAGCAAAGATTACTGCTTTCATGGAGCCTATACTAATGTTGGAGGGAAGACAGTATGTGTGCATGTTATGTAATGTGAAATGTTGGGATAAGGGGAAGGAAAAAGAGAAGAAAGGAAAGGAAGGAAAAGGAAGAAAGGGAGGGGAGCGAGGGAGGGAGGGAGGGTTAGAAATCAATTTTACAGTGGACTATTATGCAGTCATTACAAAGAACAAGTTATGTTAACAGCTAATCTATACAATCCACTATGGAGAAAAGAATTATGCTCAAATGTTCCATTTGTGTGCACACATGTAAACAATGCATTTTTTGGTAAAACAAGCATCACCAAAACATACACTCAAAAAGCCGGAGGGATAGCTCAGTGATTCCGGCGCCTGCCTCACAAGCCCAAGGTCCTGAGTTCAATCCCCAGTAACCACATACAATGCTGGGCGTGGAGACTCACACCCACCAGCAATCAATACCACATACCACAATGCTGGGTGTGGTGGCTCACACCTGTAATCCCAGCACTCAGGAGGCAGAGACAGGTGGATTGCTGAGTTGGAGGTTTGCCTGGGCTACACAGTGAGCACAGAGCCAGCCTGAACTACAAAAGCGAGACCCTGTCTCAAAAAAAAAAAAAAAAAACACCTCAATGGTAATGAGAAAATAGAAAATATGTACAAAATAGTAAACACATAATTCAAAATTATGTCCAATATTAAAATACATAAAAATAGAATGTGCATAGGATTTGAGAAAGACGGTTTTCTTGTCAATGTACTCAAAGTATTTATAATAAAGTGCTTTTAAAAAGCAAGAAAATTTAAAACTGCAAAGCACTGACTCCGCACTTAACAAACTGTATCATGACATGTCAGATCCTCCTACAAACCACAGCAAATTCATAAGCAGTGAAATATTTTAAATTCTCAGAGAAAGCACAGAGATACCAGATACATGAACTAGCTCAAGGGAGTTCCATTTCATTTTGAGCTCACTATTGTAATTTCTTATGAAGGTACCATAACTGAGAAACCAGAATTGGGGGCAGTTAACATGTTGTTTTTTGGGGTTTTTTTTTAAGTGCTACATAAAAACCAATGTGAATTAGGAAATGAGAGTGGCAGTGTTCAATCTAATTCCAAGATTTGAGAACTTGTACATAACCCATACCACACACATCCACTCAGTAACTGTTATTTAAGCATTTTTATTTGAATGGATGTGTAAGCTCTTAGGCCAGAAGTACCTATTAAACTACTCTATCTTCACTGGAGACAGGACAAAGAAAATTAAAACCTGCAAAGGCTGAAAACATTCCAAAAATGAGTGGGATAATAACGTGCAGCTCAGCATTACAGTCCCAAAAAACAGAAGGCAAAAGAGTGAGTGCAACAATTAAAAAAGAGATAACCCAAACACTGTAACTATGCTGATTTCCTTAAAGATCAAACCTAACTTGGTTTTAAACTCTTTGTTATCTAACCACAGTCCACTCTTTAGCATCTGAGCCTACTTTTCAGACAAAAATTTTCCACCAAGTTCTAAGTTACAAAATACTGATAGAAAGCAAAGGTTTTGGGCGGGAAATGTACCTCAGTGGTGATATGCCTGCCTGGCAAGTACAAGGTCTTGAGTTTGAGCCCTGGTACTGAGCAAAGGTCTCTAGCAGAGAAGCCTAGGAGGATCCACCAGGCTGCACACAGTAGGTTCAGAAGCCAGAGAAGCCCAACTTGAAGACAAAGAAGAATCCCCATCTTCTTCTATACAGCACCATTCTTCCACCTTCTAGAGTTCTTCTATCTCAGGTCAGAGAACACAGCCAACAATAGCATTTTAAAACTCCATCAGAAACCTTTGACTTGGTAGACTAAGTCAAGATGGGGTTCTGAGACCCAAATGCTCTCCTAGTTCTATTCCTGTTTATTAGAGATACGAGTCCTGCCAGCATGCCCCCAGCCTACATGCCCTAAAGTATTCCTATCTTTTCTCAGTTTACTGACCATTCCAGGGATAACTCATACACAGAGAGCAATAAAGCTATCCACTCCTTCAGTACTCATACTGTACAAATACACAAAAAAATAATGTAACCTTATCTGCTGAAGAAGCTTATGCCTACTACCAGTGATGACTAATTTAAACTTCATTTTATGAATACAGTCATACCTTGGTACTTGATTGCTTTAAAAATTGTTCAAATTAATTTTTCAATGCAGTCTGACCAAAAATTTTATCCTAGGTTTAGGACAAAGCTAGAACTTCTCAGTGTCAAATGCTTCATGACTCATTAGCCTTTCCAGTTAAAACAATACTTAGTACTTGTCTTTTTTTTTTTATCTATTGCCCCTCTGGGAACCCATTAACAAAAAGGACCAAGGTACCACCTTAAAAATGCATAAGGCTAAATCAACAAGCTCAACAGGACACAAAAAGAAGCACAAAAGATGTGCATAAACTGAGAATCAGAGCAAGCAGACCAGAAAAAGACTAGTACAAAAAGGTACCATTTTTTGAATTTTAAATTAGTACTGTCAATTAAATGTGGGAAGATTTATACACATAAAACTAAAGTAAGCTACTATGAAAGTTAGTGATAAAACCAAGGAATTCTTGGTACTTTTGTTATGAACAAATACTCCAAACTGAGAGGAAAAGAAGTAATTTTGTACCATGAAGCGCACAACATCATGTACTGATACAAATTCTCAATGTCAAATGTAATCATGATGTATATATAAAACGTACCAATAAAATAAATTTAAAAATTTTTGTTTAAAAACCTAACAAATACAAAGCCTAAAAGCTGAACATCTATTTCCACTAATATTCTATCATGAGCCAACAGATCCAGCAGAAAGTTGCTGGAATGTTCACAAAACACAGAGAGCATCTACATCCTTCATACCACCTTCAATTCCATACTCATCATCTCTTTCCATCTCCACAAAAATAGACTGAACTGAAACCTGAGCACTAAGCAGTGTGCATGTCCAGCTGCAAGGGAGCAAATTTCACAGCAGCATTGTGTCAATTAAGTTTCGACCCGAGAAGGTTCTTAGAATAGCAAATCCTATTTCTCAGCAAATGTACATCCTGTGTGAAGTTAATAAATCTTCAATTTCAGGTTTCAAATTTTCCACATAATATCCTCCACAAAATGTGAGTTCTTGCAAGGATCATGAGACACATAAAGAACAAACCACCAGGAAGGCCAAGGATTTAGCTCGTTGGTTCCGGCGCCTGCCTGCCTTGCAAATACAAGGTCTAGAGCTCAGTCCCCAGTAACCACATACCACAATGTTGGGTATAGTGACTCACACCCACCAGCAATCAGTACCACAGCCCACAATGTCGGGTGTAGAGGCTCACCCCTGTAATCCCAGCACTCAGGAGGCAGAGGCAGGAGGACTGCTGAGTTCCAGGCTTGCCTGGGTTACATAGTGAGCTCAGGGCTAGCTTGAACTACAAAATGAGATCCTGTCTCAAAAAAAACAACAAAAAACAAAACCACAACAACAGAAGAGAGGTTCCTATCCACTGAATTCAGATATTGAAATTTCATGCTAAGATACAAGGATGAAATATTTAAAAGAAATGTCTAAAATACAATCATAAAACCAGTAAGCAAAAAGACAATACTGAAAATAACAAACAACGGAAAAGAAAAAAGTTCTGATGAAAAGTAATTGCTGCCGGGCGGGGTGGCTCATGCCTATAATCCCAGCACTTGGAAGGCAGAAGCAGGGGGATTGCTGAGTTTGAGACTTGCGTGGGCTACATAGAGAGCTCAGGGCCAGCCTGAATTACAAAGTGAAACCCTGTCTCAAAAAAAAAACCAGTATGGGCTGGAGGGTTAGCTCAGTGGTTCCGGCGCCTGCCTCACAAGCGCAAGGTCCTGAGTTCAATCCCCAGTAACCACATACAATGCTGGACATGGAGACTCACGCCCACCAGCCATCAATACCACATACCACAGTGCTGGGCGTGGTGGCTCACGCCTGTAATCCCAGCACTCGGGAGGCAGAGACAGGAGGATTGCTGAGTTCGAAGCTTGCCTAGGCTACATAGTGAGCTCAGAGCCAGCCTGAACTACAAAGTGAAACGCTGTCTCAAAAAACAAAAACTAATTGCTAAATTTCAACATATCAATAGACAGGTCAAATAATTTAAATATGCCAATAAAATTATGGAAATTTGTAATGTTAAACCACCTAAAACGTAGGGTAAACAGACAAAGAGATGAGAAAAATTAGAATTAAGAGATACTGGAGGAAATGGTAGCTAAGCGAAAAATAAAGAAAAGATTATATATTTATATACATAAAATGTAAACAATTATTTTACATAATAACAGAATGATTTAGCAAACCAGTGAGAGAACCAAAATAAACTGCTGGTAACACAGACATAGAAGTTGGGAAGTGGAAATTAACTATAGTAAAAGGACCTTTATGACATTCTGTAAAAGGCTTGAAATTAAAGAATAACAATCAAAAAAAAAGGAAACTGCAGCCTAATAACTTTCCTACCTGAAAGAAAAAAAAAACGTAAAAACAAACAAAACAAAACAATAAGAGCAAGCACTGATCTACATCCCTAAACCTTTTTTTATAAAATTACTTTTGAGACAAGAGGGCACTAAGTCGCCCAAGTTGGGCTCAAACTCAAAATACTCCTGCCTTAAAGTAACAGACCCGAGGACCAGTGGAATAGATTAGAAGACCCAGAAACAACTCCAGATACACTAAGCCACCTTATCTTTGACAAAGGAGGCAAACATCCCCAATGGAAGAAAGACAGCCTCTTTAACAAATGTTGCTGGAAAAACTGGGCTTTAGCCTGCCAAAAGCTAAAGCTAGACCTATCTCTTTCACCATGCAC
>PVIC010019475.1:0-30519 GCA_004025085.1 Thryonomys swinderianus
GGGAGGGAGAGAGAGAGAGAGAGAGGGAGAGAGAGAGAGAGAGAGAGAGAGAGAGACAGTGAGAGGACAGTGAGAGGGACAGTGAGAGGGACAGGGAGAGTGAAAGACAAGGGAAAAAGCATTCTGTCCTGTCTGGTGAAGGAGGGACTGAGCTTGGTACTATTTGAGCTGGTCCCCGGGGACATGAATAGTGCTTCAGCAGGCATGGGGGTGGGGATAGAGTCCTAATGAGAGAAGATGCAAGAAGGAAAGAAGTTAGCTAATGGCTCATACTCTCATTTGCTTAAACAGTTTGAGTCACTGGATTGTAAATGGTCAGGGCTGTTCTCTCAATGTGAATGAGTATATTCATGGAAAACATGCTTGTTATTAAAATGACGCAATGCTTTTCTGCAAAAGACTGCATGGAGTTGAAAGCAATGGGCCTCCATAACTATGTTAGCACTCACTTATAATAAGACTTCTGAAGCTTCTAATAAACAGGAATTTGGGCTGTGTCTAATTAGGTTTTAATGGCTCAAGCAAAATTAAGAACTAGACTAATTTGGGATGGTTTTTTTTTTCATTCAAACTTTCTATCATCTTAATCTTGTTAGAAGCTATAAATTATAACATACCCTCATGAGACCATAAGCAAACGCCATAAGGAAAGGAAAGAAGTAATACAATTATTTTTTAGTTTTATTAGATAGCAAATATTACAACCCTGGCCCTATGTCTAGTCAATAATGCCGCAGGAAGTCATTCACTACTCTCCAATCTACTATTGATACATTTTATGAAAATCAGAGTGATCTTCTGGATCATTCAATCCACATATGTAAAGGTGCGTTTTACATCTCCACCTGATGGTAATGCTACGATTATGTTATTAACTGGGGAAGCACCCAATCCAATTATCAATCATTCTCCATTGTTTAAAATTGTCAGGTTCAGGATCTTCTCTTTCTAATAGTCTCAAGTATGTACCTACAGAATGTTAGGTATTTTTTTTTAATCAGAAAGAGACAATTATCCCAGTTCTTATTAAAACTGTCAAATTACAATTGGCCTTCTCTCCAAAACCCAACTATGAGCATGTGACAGAACACACGGATGGATGTCAGTTCTGCACACAAATGTAAGGAACCCTCTGGGTAATGACAAGGCAGACAGTCAGGTGTGTGAGTGGAGCAGCAGTGGGGATGTGGCCTAGGGAAGAAAAGAGGCAAGAATAACGGACAGGTATTAAGGTAGGAAAAGGTTTTTAAAAAATGTCTCCTCTTTTTCTACTCAGTACTATGAGACGTTTACTGCTTGTCCCCCTGCTCCTGGCAGGCACAGAAGCAGTGGCCTCTCCCACCAGGGTGAGAGGGTAACTCTAGGGTGAAGTTCGGCACTGGCTGGAATATTAGGTGCCGAGTATCAAGTACCCGTGGACTGGTTGAAGCTTAAGAGATTTTCCCTACCTCCAAACACACGTCATCTCTCAGAAAGCCAGAGGTCCACAGGTGAAAAAGCTTCTTTAGAGAAAAATAGCAATGCCTGGGGCAAATTATCACTTGTAACACTGGAAGCCAGGGCCCTCATTATCAGACTCACTGTGAGGAGATACCAGCTAAGGTTTAAGTCACTAGCCATAGTTAGACACTACAGCCCAAGACACGTAATAAACCTGACAGAATTGGAGCCCACAAGGCAAAACAGCCAAAGGGTGTCACTGGGAAGCATGGGGGGAGGGGACAATAGGGAGCAGCACCTGCTTCTGGGAGGGTTTATAGTATCCAACTCCAAGTGAGTGCAAAGAGCCTGTGGCGAGAACTAAAGGGATTCCCTCCTGATACGTTCTCAAAACTGACCATCCAAGTTTTTCTAGGAATTTCTAGAATTCCAATTAAAGACAAACTTCCAGGAGTAACATAAGACTTGAAAGGATATTTTGTTTCACTTATGATATGGCTGAATAAACTCCTAATTCAGGTAGATTCTGGAGGGAGTTGACACTTGAAGGAAGACGCAAGATGAATTACATATTTTTGCTCCTTTTAGACTGGAGGCAAGCCAAAGCTGCCAAGTAGTTAAGACCTTAAGAGTAAGACAATAATAAAAATCTGGCATTCTGATAAGAACTGAAGCACAGACCTCAAACTAAATGGGGCCATTGGAAACAGTGAAATCCTGAAAAGAGGGAGCCAGCTAGATGGAAGCTCAGTTTCTAAACACTCTATCAAAATCTCAGTTGACTTCTGAACCACACATATATGCACAGACTGATTAAAGATAAAAGTGCTGAAATAATATTTCTGCCATTAATGGAGATGGCATTTATGGTTTGCATCAAACTGATTTAACTAACAGAACAATAAAATATTTTTCAAACTCAGAATTCAGTCTCTATAATATACTACTTAAAAGATTGAGTATAAAATGCCAAGTTACTCAATATATGAAGAGCTAGGAAACTGTAATCCTCTTCAAGAGACAATTAATATAGAGTAAACTTAAAGTGAGCAAGAGGTTTGAATCCCATGTAAGACTTTTAAAGCAACTATTGTAACTATATCCAGGAAACAAAAATATTTTCAAATATATGGTAATTTGGAGAGCACAAAACAAAAACTACTGTTGAAAAGAACTATCTAAGAAGCCAGTTAGTTTTATATCACACACAGAATTCAGAATAAAATTCTTTTAAAAATCCATCTGTCTTCAATATTAAAAACATGCTAACAGCTGGGCGTGGTGGCTCACGCCTGTCATCCCAGCACTCGGGAGGCAGAGGCAGGAGGATTGCTGAGTTCGAGGCTTGCCTGGGCTACACAGTGAGCTCAGAGCCAGCCTGAACTACAAAGCGAGACCCTGTCTCAAAAAAAAAAAAAAAACATGCTAACATTAAACTCCCTTGTCCTATCTTGGTTCATAAAAGTGATATCTAAATAAATCAAAAATAAATCAAAAATATTTTTAAGTCAAAAAATGAGTGAAAGTGAGAAAATGTAACATTTTAAAAGTGTCAATGATCCCAAATTAATGTGTATTTCAATGTTACTCCAATTAAAACTCTACTATTAATTATTTTCAGTTTTTGTTTTTATTAGTCCATGTTTGCAATACACAATGACTATATTCCTCCTGGGGAATCAGTACACGAATATAACACATCTTCACTCCTTTTTTCATCCCCTTTTTCCCTCTTTTCTTCCTTTGCCCCTTCCTTCATCTCTTGATCTCTTTCTCCTTTGCAAAAGATCTATCTCCTTTTCTTACTATCTTTTATTTTGCTTTTTAATTTATTTATATTTCAGGTGTCTGATTTATTTGATTTAACATTATGTTCTCAAGATGCATCCATTCTCTTAAGATCTTTTTCTTTTGAAATAATTACAGACCTATAAGAGATTATAAAAATAGTTCATATTCTACTGAAGGCTTTCCTGGGCACTGCCCTATGGTGACATCATATATGATTAGATTAAAATACAGTTAACTAGACTACAAAGCTGATTCCGTCTTCACCAGCACTGATAAGACCTCGTGCAAGAGGAAGGGAGAGGGACACAGCCCTGTGCAATTTTACCACTGATATAGTAGGCTCATTCAATCATTGTCACAAACACAACAAAAGAGCACTGCACCATCACAAAGGCATCACTTCAGGCCACTCCTCTATAATCACACCCTCCTCTCATGCTTGTTTCTGTCCCCTCAAAACCACTAATCTATTCTCCAGCTTTACATTGTGTCATTTCAAGGTTACATAACAAAAATCATAATGTATTGGTCTTTTGAGATTGACTTTTTCATTAAGCATCAAATTCTTTTTCCTTTTTTATTTTCACAGCTTTACTTCAACATAACTATGCTTACAGAAGTATACTCATATTGGTTAAGAGAATGGAATTTAACAATTAATTCATTTAACAGTGAATTTAGCAATTCATTTCCTCCTAGGGAGAAACACAACCACTAAACAAATATGGAAAATTCAGTTTACCTATTAATCAAAGAATACAAAATTACAATAACACTAAAACTGATATTTGTAAATAATCAAATTTGTAAAAAAAAAAAAAAGCAATTTTTTCTGCCAAATTCCCTACACTCTGGATTTGGTCAATAGCATTGTTATAGTGTTTTAAAATGTAGGTTTTATTATTATTCAGAGTTAGTGAGAGCAACAGAGCAGAAGACAACTGATATTGACAAGATGGTTAGTCAGTCTCAGGTCCCAGAAGAGAGGGGCACACGATGGCCCTGTATGTAGGGCCACTTGGGGAAGCACCAGGTTCAATCCGGAGACAAGAAGAGCAAGGGAGAAACAGGACAGGGGCCTTGATGGTGTTTTTCTCAGGAAGGGCTGGGTGAGGCAGGGCAGGGCACCTGAGCAGACTTAGGGTGAGATAATTTAAACAGCATTAGTGGGCTCTGAGTTATAGCAAGGGGTCAACACCTGGGCAGGAGGACAGTGTTTGGGGCTGCAGGAGCCTCATAAAAAGAGGTGGCTGGCTATGGAACAAAGATACATTTGTTTTTCTGTCAAGAAGGGAGGGCAAAGAAATTGTAAAAAATAAGAATCAAGATATATCATGTACAGGTACAATTGTCAATGAGCAATGTGATAATAAGTTCTACCTAAAATGTACCAATAAATTCAATTCCAAAAGTCCTGAATAATAAAAGAAAGCTGTTTAATAAAAGATGTGTTAGCAGGTTGCTAGGAATTATTGCTAGGAATTAACTAACTCTTGGTGGGACAGTCCTTTCCTGGGTTCACAAGGTCCCAAGATGTCAAAGCATCCTACAGTTCAGAAAATTTTTTAAAGATGATTAACAAATGTGGTATTGTGGGAGTAGAAATTTTGTTAGTGGTGTTATTAATATGTTTTTGTAGCTATTGTGTCATGAGTTTTCCTAAAAGCAATAAATATACAACTGAAGCCTCTCCCATAATGGAGGATTTTTCATTCCAGGCAGTGCATTTGCAGGATCTTCTCATCCCAATATATCAAAATATTGTATTTCTAAAATAAAATAAAGCTATGAGCAACACTAAATTGGCACACTATAGGAAGGAGAGGACAAACATAGCAAAAGTAAACTTTCCAGATCTCCTGAGTCCCCGAAGTGCCATCTATTTCTGTCCATCTATGAACATCCTAGTCACCTAAGTGGAGAGGAATGGCTTACTCTCTGAACTGCAAGGGACTGAAGGTTCTACCATCAGATTCTTAATCCTGGTACTGAACATCTCTTCCCTATATTTTTGGCATTCAAGTTCAAGCATATTCCATCTCTTCTGGAAATTTTTAGTTGCAGGATACTTGATAGATGACAGACAGTGATAGAGCTTGGGAACAAACATCTTATTTAAAAGACATTGACAAACAGCCCCAAATGTATATGGGAATTTGGTATAAAAGTGAGGTCTCAAAGTATCAGTCTCAGTAATGGAGATATCTCATCACATTTAAATAAATGGTACTGTGGTAATTGGAAAACTGTAAAAATAAGATCCATACCTCACATCATACATGAGAATAAACTTACAAACTTAGGAATCTAGATGTAAAAAAAAATGAAGCCATATGACTACTAGATGAAAACGATTATAAATTCTCTTTTGCTTGTTGTACAAGGAAGCATTTTTTAACTATGATTCAAAATCCTGTGGAAATAGGAAACCTGAGTGAATTCCCCTTTGTTCATGGTAAAAGGAAAATGTTTCTATAATCATGTTGCAAAAGCTAGTGAAAACAAGACTAACATATTAAACTACCTAAAAGCAAATAATCTTTGTTCAACAAAAAACACTAAAAATTAAAAAGACTATGAAAACCTGGGAGAAATTATCTGTGGCATATATCATAAAAGGCTAATTTCTAAAACATGAACACCTTTTGTATATTAGGGGAAAAAGGAACAAACAGGTGATTTATAAAAAGAGGGGGAGATAGGAACAACCAATTTACAAATACATACAATACATGTATACTTGTAAATGGGCCCTAAACTAACAAAAAGATATTTCAACTGATAATTAGAGAAATAGAAATTAAAATACCACCAAGATATCATTTTTCAGCTATCAGGTTGATAAAGAATTACAAAGCTGGAGCTGCTGGGGATTTAGCTCAAGTAGTACTGCACCTACGTTGGAAGCATAAGGGCCTGAGTTTGATCCCTGAAAAAAAAAAAGAACTACAAAGCTGGAAAACACAATTGTTTTGGTGAGACCGTGGAGAGACCATCATTCTCAAATATTGTTGGTGGAAATACACATTGGTACAACTCTCAGGAGGAGAATTTTCAATAGCTAACAAAATTATCATACCTTCTGATACAGCAACCCTTCTAAGAATTAACCATGAAGATATATTTTCAACAATATGAAAATACACTTGTACCCTTTTTTTTTTTTTTTTTTTGGAGACAGGGTCTCACTTTGTAGTTCAGGCTGGCCCTCAGCTTACTATGTAGCCCAGGCAAGCTGG
The DNA here is from genome assembly GCA_004025085.1 of Thryonomys swinderianus. NCBI lineage: Eukaryota > Metazoa > Chordata > Mammalia > Rodentia > Thryonomyidae > Thryonomys > Thryonomys swinderianus. The sequence continues at coordinate 6,471 of PVIC010019475.1, forward strand.
AACTCAGCAATCCTCCTGTCTCTGCCTCCCGAGTGCTGGGATGACAGGCATGAGCCACCACACCTGGCACTGTGGTATGTGGTATTGATTGTTGGTGGGCGTGAGTCTCCACACCCAGCATTGTATGTGGTTTCCGGGGATCAAACTCAGGACCTTGCACTTGCGAGGCAGGCACCAGAACCACTGAGCTAATCTCTAGCCCATGTACCCATTTTTTATTCCAGCGTTTTTTGCTATTTCAAAATACTGGAAACAACTGAACATACATAAGCTGGACAGTTCAAATAAATGATAATATGTGCACTCAATGGAGTACTAAGGCACAGCAATAAGAAAAGAATAAAGAAAATCTCTGCAGACTGATATAAAATGTCATTTATATTTGTAAGAGGTAAATTAAAATAAATTTTTTTTGGAGACAGAGTCTCACTTTGTAGTTCAGGGTGGCCCTGAGCTCACTCTGCAGCCCAGGCAAGCCTCAAACTCAGCAATCCTCTTGCCTCTGCCTCCCAAGTCCTGGGATGACAGGCATGAGCCACCAACCCTCACATTTGTGGTGTGTGGTACTGATTGCTGGTGGGTGTGAGTCACCATGCCCCCTATTGTTGTATGTGGTTACAGGGATGGAACCAGGGACCTTGCACTTGCTAGGCAGGCACCAGAACCACTGAGCTAAATCTCTGGCCCAAAATAATTTTTATAGTATGTTATCCTCCATGTAGGAAATATGAGATATAAGAAAATGGACAGAAATTAATGATCTTCCTTACCCATAAATAAGTATCTGTGGACAGGTACAAGGTAAAAAGAAGTGGGGCTGAGAATACTGCCTGGTAATTTTGATTAAATATGTGAATGTAATTTAAAGAATATTGTCAGCATTGTAAATTTTGAAAAAAGAAGTTAAAAAGAAGGAAAAGAAGAAGGGTAGAATGGACCCTGTGTTGTTAGATTGGAATGAGATATGAGTATGAACTCAGTTTTTAAAATAAATGGATAGAACATAAGCTAATAATTTTGAGGGCAAACATATAATGATAAAAAGAATATCTTCATCATCTCAGTTCTGTAAGAATATTACTAATTACAGAAAGATAGTAGTAACTTCAGTGTGGAGAAGTCGATGATATCCCTTAACTGATTACATTACCATCACTGATTATGAAATACCTACAAATCACAAACTCTCAGACCTCCTCAGATGCACTGGGAGGACACACACACTTCTGTAGTATTATTGCCACATGGATATAAAGCCAATAACTACCGTAAGAAAACATGAAGCAAGTCCAAGTTGAAGAACATTCTACCAAATAGTTGACGAATGCTCTTCAAAAATATTGCGGCCATGAAAGACAAGGAAAGAGTGGAAAACTGTCTTAACATAGAATGAAATACTGGATTAGATTTCAAAACAGAAGAAAACATTAGTGGGACAAGTGGTAAAATTTGAAAAGGCCTGTAAGTTAATTAATAATATTACATCAGTGTAAATTTCTTAATCTTGAAGTTTTACTGTGAATGTATACAGTATTAACGTTTGCTAAAGCTGGATGAAGTGAGCTCCATTCTATTTTGCTTTTCTTGGTTCTGGGGATGGACCTCATAGCTTTGTACAGGCTAGTCACATGTGCTCCCACTGAGCGACACCTCCAGCCAAACTTTGTACTATTTTTGCAATATTTTGTATCTAAAATTACTTCAAAATAAAAATTGTGAAAATAGTTCTGCCCACACTAACATCAAGCTGATTAAGGGCTTCTTAAATTATGCTTCATATGTTGCATAAAAAGCCTGGATTGCAGCTGGGAGACTCTAAGTGATGGCAAACCTTTTAAAGACTGAGCGCTCAAACTCCCACCCCAGCACTGCAATTAAACCTGAATGCTCGGCTGTGGAACGATACTGGGGCGACAGAGCGCGCATGCCGAGAGCAGCACATGCCTGCCTGCCACAGCACACATGCTGTAGGTTGGCCACCACTGCTCTAAGACATTGCTGAGGCTAGAATTGGATTATAAACCAAGATTAGAAAAGGAGACAGTTAGCTGGTAAGTGAGAGCAAGAGGATCTTCTAGTTTCCAGATGAAACTGAAAAGAAAGATTATATTCATGGGCAATTGGTAAATGCACTGTTTCTGACTGAAAAGTTACATAAAATAGCGAAATAATCAAAAAGATAACATGGCCTTCAGTTATGCAAGATAATGGAACAGGAGATGAAATGTAAGCAATCCAGTTTTCCAGCTGGTTAAGGAAGTGCCAATTCCAACCTTCCCCTCCCAGAGGTTATGCCACGAACAGTGGAAGAGATCAGACAGGGCAAGAAGGACCTCCCCCAAGAAGTGGGAATTCTACACACAACCTCTAAAAAGAAAAGGAAAGTTTCTTACTCCACCTATTCTCGTCTCTGGTAAGGCTGGATCAAACAGGGAAAGAGAGAAGTTTGGAATCTCTGTATTGGTCTCTCAGCCATTGACTCCTTACCAACAGTTCCTTGCCTGTTAGAACAAAACCACTTTCCCTTTCATCTCACGATCTGCCACTTTAAGACTGAGACCCTTTAGTTATCCTCTGAAGCTCTCCGCAACATGACCTTGGCTTTTTTCCTGATCATGTGTTTGTTTCTGAGGCACAGAACCCAGTGGTTAAGAACATAGGTGTTGGAGTCTGATGGATCTGGCTTGAAGTTTCGTTTTGTCCTCTCTTAGCAGATGACCAGGTTATTTAATTGCTCTAAGCCTTGGTCTCTTGCTTTGTAAAATAGGAATAATACTGCCCATAATTAATTATATTTCTCTGGTAATTAAAAATGAGAACTTGTCGGAAGCACTTAACACTATGCGTGGCCCAGATTAAAGGCTCGTTATGTAGGGACTAGTACTAGCCCTGAATGGATGCTGTGATTTCCTGACCTGGCTGTTCTCTTCCTTTTAAAATGCCTCTGCCTGCAGAAATGCTATCTGTTGTTGAGTCTAGTACCCAAAGTCATCCTGAAAGAAGTTTTTCTTTCTCTTTCATCAGATTATTCTATCTCTGCTTTGAAACTCTATTTACTTGTACTCCAGCCCTGGCCCCGCCCTCACACTGATCTGTGTGTCCAGGCACTTCCCTAGGGCTGAGCCTGCGCTGACTAGGTACTCCATGACTAGCTTCTGAATTAAATCCACGTGGTGCCCAAATCTTACATGATTTCCTGGAATTTTTAGCAAGAGTTCCAAGTACCTGAGCAGTAACTCAATAATTCCATATGCTAGAGTTTCTGCTAACTATCTCAAGTCAATGTTAAAAACGCATGACTGAGGACTGGATTGGGGTGAAAAAGCAAAGACCAGTGGATGACAGGGAGGAACTCTGCTGACACTTGCCACTTACGATATTGCCTGCTCTGGAATTTGCATATGTCATATATGTGTTTTGGGAGTTTGCCATGGCCACTTTCTTTTCTGCCAGACTTCTATTCTTTGAGATTTGCAACAAAAGGCTAACTATGGAAAGTTTGAAAAACAGTTCCTAGGCTGAAGCATATAAAATGAACATGGATGGAAAAGTTAGCCCTTGCCTTTAAGAAAGGAATAAAATAGTAACTCTGATGCTTCCCTTAACCTTGATGTCTCTTGGTCTCCCTGTTTCAAAACATAAACAAAAATTTTCATGAGAAAATAAGTGTGGACCATTACCCAGTCCCTCCCTGCAAATCAATGGTGTCTGATTTGAGGCTGAGCTCTTAGGCTGGATGCTGACTGGTTTGTCTTTATGGTGTGGTTTGAGTCTATCCTCCAAAAGTTAGTGTGTGGGAAGCTTGATCCTCAGTGTGGTGATGTTGTCTGGTGACAGGACCTTTAAGAGGCAGAATCCAGTGTAAGACAACTGAGTCACTGGGGGAACTGCCTTTAGGAGGAAATAAGTGACCGTGGTGGGACCTGAGGTAGTAATTACAAGAGTGAGTTGTTGTAAAAGAGCAAGGCTGGCCCCTCCATGCTCTCTGGCTTCCTGTACCTGATCTCTCCCTTTTGCACGTCAGCCAGGGGCCCTTGCCAGTAACAGCGCTACAATGTTTGGATTTTCTGCCTCCCAAACTGGGGGCTACATAAGGTACTTTTCTTTTACCCATGCTCAGGTATTCTGTTAGAGCAGTGGAAATGGACTGATACAATTATCCAGAGAGCATATGTTTTAAAGTCATAAATAAGCAAATGGAACTGCCTTGCTAAAGATGGAGAAAGACAGATATTATCCCGGTTCTGTAGAGATATGTTGACAATTTTCAGACAAATCAAAATCCTTGTTGCTATGTTCCCTTCTTGTTCCTTGCTTGAGCACGTTTATTGGCACACAAACACATTTTCCATTGTGAATAATTCAGGAGTTTGAGGGTTGTGAAGAACTAAGCAAATGGTTAATGTGGGGTCAAAATAAGGGGGTCCATTTAATATTTTGGTGGTGAAATAGTGCTTACTTATCATCACCTCATTCCTAGATGACAAGAAAGATGTAGTCTGTAGCAGTGCAAAATACTGACACACCCTGGGGTGTTCTCTGCTCAGAGATGACGGAGAGTAACTGTTGTCTCAAAGGGAAACCATCTTAACTTCTTGTTGCAACCTACATTCCCCCTTCCCTCTCTTTCATCCTTCCTTTGTGGCACAGATATTTAAGGAACACCTACTACGTTCAAAGGTTTCCCACAGCTACTACTGGGAAAACAGGAATGTATAATATTGTGTCCTCAGTTTAGAGGCTCGGCAGGAAAAGCTAAACTAGAAACAAGGGTAGAAACAAGGTTACTGTAGAATATGACACAAACTCCAGATTCTGGCTCATTATCCTTCAGGTGCTACCAAAGTAAGGAGAAAGTTGATGGAGGAGAGAAATTAAAGGAATATTTGTGAGAGGCTTCTAGGGAACTCAACCCATTTATTTATTGGGAATTCTGCTTTATTGACCTAATTTCAAAGTGAATATTTGTGTGATAAACTTTCTGAGGTCTCATACACCTGAGAGCATGTCATTTTTACATTTAAATGATATTCAGCTGGATATAAACTATTAGGCTTCAAATTTTGCCCCTAGCAGTTTGAAAATTAGTTACATGATCTTTTCTTGTGTCTGGGTTGCTTTTGAGTCCTGAGCTATCTGTATAATTTTGTTCTTTTGTAGCTAATCTGCTTTTTATTTCTGAAAAAATCTTTTCATCTTTGATATTGAAATGTTTCTCACTATGTGTCTAGATATAAGCTTTGTCTTATACAGGTGTTTGACAAAACCTAGATTCTTTAAAACTGGGGTCATTTATATACTTGGTTAAGAATAGGGCCTCTTAGTCTTTATTTCCTAAAATACATAACTCCCCTCCACTTATTTTAGTATATGTGCTGCCGAAGCGAGCACTCCCCTCCACTTATATTTTCCCTTTCTTCTGTGACTCTTACTGTATTGACTTGACATGTTTTCCATCCTGTGTTTCTAAGAGGTTTTCCCCATACATTCTAACTATTTCTTTCTGACTCCTTTTAGGGAAGTTTTCAACTGGAATTCTATCTCATTAATTAATTTTTCATCTGTATCCATTTTTGTCAGCAGTTTCATAATTTTCCTCATCAATTTCATTTCAACTCACATTTTTCTGTAATTGAAATTCCTGAATGGTCTTCACAGCTGTTTATTCTTGTTTCATATTACCAATATCCTTCCTTAGCCCTTCAATGATATTCTAGTTCATTTTCAATTATTGTTTTAACTGGTTCACTAATTCCACATTTTCAGTTATAAAGTCTGTTAAATCCTGTATACGTCATTGAGAATAGTTGCACCCCTAATGAGATGTTCTTTAAGAGGACTGATTCTCAGTAATTTATAAAGTTACCATTTTTGTATTTTTAAAAATTTGAATTTTTATTGGTACATTATATGTACACATCAGGATCACACACAATATTGAGAATTTGTACCAGTATATGACACAATTTAATTCTCTTTTTTTCCCATTGAGCAGACCACTTTGATTATAATTTCCAGTCAGATTTTTCAGACTAATTTTAGTGACTCTCCCATCATTCTGTTATGCTTAAGTTATACATTCATTCATCCATCCAGAGCTTTTTCGATCCAGCAAAGAGATAAACTTGCAATTAAGATAAGACATCACCAACTCAGCTTGAAGTATAAATATCAGCTCTGTGGGGCTGATAGAAATGGACAACAGAGCTGTATACTATTAGATGTTGCTGTTAAATTTGAAAATATGTTTTAAAAACTGCTAAACAGAGCAACATCTCTATATTTGAAGAAGTTACATAAAAGAAAAAAATTTAATGAAATAAATACCAAAAATAATATATCTTGGTATTTTATTTTTCACTGTGGCATTTCCAAAACATGATTAATATGTTAAGGATTCTGAGAAAATTCTGTAAAGACAGTTTCATTCATCCTAGGTAGCCTTCTTTTAAAATCTCTGATAGCCACTGGCAATCACTGGAAGCTCATATTCTCTTTGGGAATTGCTAAACTAAGTAAGGCAGGTGGGGGGGCATCACTTGCCTGGGAATAGGAAGATCTAAGCTCCAATCACAATTCTGTCACATCTTAGCTATTTGATCTGGGACCCAGGCTCTCAGTCTTTAGACCTAATTTTTCTCATTTATAAAATTAGGGTTGTACTATATCAACTGTAACATTCCTTCAAGCTCTACAAGTTTACCACTCAGTTTCATAATGATAAACCTACCAGTCCAAACTAACATCCATGAGGGTTCTATTTCTTTAGAACAAACAACACAAAATGAAATAAATATACTTTGTAGGTAAAAGATGCAATCCCACACAACAATTGGGGAAAGAAGATATGTCAAAGAGCCAATCTGCAACTTACTTTGCAATAAAGCTCAGCTCTAACCATTTGGTTTGCTAATCTTGCACCTAAGTTTAGGCAGCTTCAGGGTATTTTCTCTGCTTTCACCACTCTGCCCCAGCTTAGTTTTAGCTATTAAATCTATAGACAATAAGCACTAAATACTACATTAATAGGTCCTAAGAGTTCCAATATCGCAGTGAGCACTTGTGCCCCAGCCTAATCTTCAGTAATCAGCCTTTGCATAACTCCCAAGTCTCAGCCCCTTTCTCCAATCCCCATTATTTTTCTCTTCTCCCTGTATCAGAGTTTCTGAGCTCCCTTTTATGCTAGCAGCATATGATGTCATTTGTGTCTACTCCCAACCGTTCTTAATTTTCTCTCAGTTCAGCTCTCTTGAAGGACTCTCAGCAGGCCCAAAGACACAGCCCTCCTTTCTAGGGTGCAGATGAAAAGCTGGGGTGGAGGGGAAAAAAGGGCAGTTCACCAACCCATAATGACTAATCCCAGGAAAATAAAAGGCAGGGCCCTTTTAATAAACAGAGCACTCCAGGAAGAGGGTGGAGCCAATTGAATAAATTCAAGGCTCCAATGAGACAAGTGTGCTCTTGGAAGCTGTCATAGCAACAGGAGTTTGCTATCCAAGATGAGATTCGAGATGCAGACTACTCATACCTAAGGCAGCTCTCGAAAATGGGAGCATCATTCTCGGAGGCTACTCTTGCTGCTCACTGACTTTAAGCTCCTCGCTGTGCCTGCAGTACTAGCCTCTTGCCTCCAGCCAAGGGCTGGCCTTCCCCATCTAGAAAGAGAGCTAAAATGGACTGTAAGACACCTAAACACAGACAGCTCTCCCCTCCACAGTGGCCCAGTGTTTAGTGGTGTTGCAGAAAAAATCCTGAGAGACAAATTCCCATGGCTCATAATTCTTACTGGATTCATGTTTTGACAGCCAGAAACGTTGCTTGAAAAATGATGATGTAGTGATGCTTCAGAAAAAGCATCGCTGAAGTGGAAATTTTTATGGTGTAATGGCACCTGGCTCGGACAGAAAGGATCGTGTCTGTGTGCTATTAGCTTTGGAATGTGTTTTCAACTGGGATAGTGGTAATAGTGGTAGAGACTGTCCCCCTTCACCCTATTTACACCAGCAGCCAGCTAAGAACAAAGCCCCTCAGAGCAGGGCAATTCTTAGGGAGGAAGGGGAGGCCGGGAAGTAAATGAGTACAATGGAAACCCATGAGGCAGGACCAAACGGATGAGCTCTCAGTGTTCCCCAGCCCTCCATATACCAAAGAATCTCCCAGGGGGCTTTAGAGAAAAGGTTTACCTTGAAATAATTTAATTATTACAGAAAAGTCACAAAAACAGCAGATAGATGTCAGACACACTTAATCCAGCATCACCCACATTAACATCTCGTATAACCATGGTAGAATTAGCAACACTAAGAAATAAGCCTCGGTACAATATTATTAATTAGCAACAGATTTTACTCGTATTTCACCAGTTTTTCTGTTACTATCCATTGTCAAATGTGGAACAGTCATCCACATCCCCTTAGTCTCTGCCAGTTTATGGCACTTTATCAATCCTTCCATGTCTCTTATTACCTTGACAAGATAAAAAGCACTGATCAGTTATTTTCCATAATATACTATATATTTTTCCCAACTCTCATTTTCTGTTTCAAGATTGAATTCAGACTATTGTGCTGCCTTTGGTTATCATGTTTTCTTACTTGCCTCCAGTCTGTGGCAATTTACTAATCTTTCCTTATTTTAATGACGCTATTTTAAATTTTTCTTTCTTTTTTTTCTTTTGTACTGGGGATCAAACTCAGGACATTGCACTTGAGATGCAGGTCTGGAACCACTGAGCAAAATCCCTGGCTCTACATTGATGGTATTAAAGATTAATGGTCAGATACTTTGTAAAATGTCTCCTAATTTGTGTTTGTGTCCTGCTTCTTCATGATTAAATTGGAATTGTATCATTTGGGGAATACCCCAAAGGAAAGTGTCCAAGGGGCTGGTGGTGCTGGAGTGTGGCACCCACAGCCTATGTCCTCAGCAAGCCTTCTACCATGAAGCTGCATCTCCAGCCTGATGTTAGCATAGATCACGTGACCAGGGGAATTTCTGCCAGGTTTCTCCACTGCAAAGCCATTGTTTTTCAAACTTGTCATGTCGATGTAATTATAGATTCACATGAACTTGCAAGAGCTCTTGAGCATCCTTCACTCAGCTTTCCCCAATGATTACCTCTTATGTAACTGTAGTACAAGAGCAAAACCAGGAAACTGACAGTGATGCAAAGTGTGTATGTAATTCAATACCATCTAATGGCATGTATTTTCTTGTACCTTCTACTGCAATTCAGAAATAAGGTTAAACCATCACCTAAAGTTCTTTCTCACATTCCTCTTATAGGCACAATTCCCCTCCAAGTATCCCTAATCCCTGGAAATATGCAACCTCTTTAACCTTTATCATTTTCAAGATGCAATAAGTGAAATGAATCAGTACATTATCTCATGAATTTCTTTTCATTCATCATAATGCCAATGAGGTCCACTGAGTTGTATGTATGGGTAGTTCATTCTTTTCTTCGCAGAAGAGTATTGCATATTGTGAATGTACCATGGTTTGCCCAGTTATTCACTTATTGAGATGTCTCTGAGTTGTTTCTGAGTTTTTAGTTATTACAAATAACTCTGCTATGAATTGCACATACAAGTTTTTATACAGACATAAATTTTCATTTCTTGTGTATACACTCCCAGGCATGGAACTGCCTGAACTTTCTGACACTTTATCCCTGAAAGTCAGTCCCCTACAGAAAGTGGACAATTGCAATGTCAGAAACAGAAACGCTGGAATTTGAATCCTACATCTGTTTTGTACTCTGCTGTTGTGTGACCTTGGACAAATTATTTTACATCTTTGTTCTGCACATCTATTCTACTCACTGCAATATCCTTGTCCTCCAGATATACCCTTCACCCTGCTTTCTTCTGCAAGAGACTGGCTGGTATAGATTATAGTAGCAGATCATTGACTTCTGGCTACATATTTAATTTGGTCAAAAAGAGTTCTGTCCAGAAACCGAAAACTTAGAGAAGAGTTCAGCTTCCTATGTGCTTCTTCCTTGGCGATCACCCTGTACCGAGCTTCTGTGTCCCTCAAGCAAAGACCCACTGGGGCATTTCCTTCTAGGTGTACTCTCTGTAGACTCCACCTTCCTGCATCCTCTTCAGCATGGCTGTGAGAGGTAGAACGCCTCTACTATTCTAACCACAAGCTTCTTAAGTACTGCTTGTGATTTCTCTGAACCCTGGTCACACATTCTAAATAGTTGTTTTAATAAATCCTTCTTGCTGGGGATGGTAGTATATGTCCATAACCCTGGTACTCTGGGAGGCTGAAGCAAAAGGACTCCAAATTCATGGCCAGCTTGGGCAAATTAGCAACTTGATAAAACCCTATCTCAAAACAAAACAAAAAACATTTAAAGTGCTAAGAGTATAATTTACTGCAAAGGCCCTGGCTTCAATCCTTATATCACAAAATGAATGAATGAATGAATGAGGTAATGACTGAGTGAATGAATGGATGAGCCCTTTTTAAACTATCTTATTTGAGTGTGACATCTATTTCACATGAAAACTATAATGCAGAGCCTCACTTTCCTTAACTTTCATAAGACTGCGATACCTATGACATTTACTAAATTTATTCTACAAATATTAACTAAGCATCTACTATATACTAGGCACTGTTCTAACTTATGACCACCTAGCCTTCCAATTTCACAGTGTTGTTATAAAAAATCAAAAAGGACACAATGGGATATTACTTGTTCATAAAATAATGAAATATTATCATTTGTGGTAATGAGCCTAGAGGATATCATGCTAAATAACATAAACCAGGCAAAGAAAAATACTGTATTTTCTCATTCATATATAGCAACTAAAATGTCAGATCTCAGGTCAGAGATTTAGCTCAATGGTTCTGCCGCCTGCCTAGCAAACGCAAGGTCCCTGGTTTGGTCCCGGTAACCACATACAATGATATGATATTGGGCGTGGTGACTCACACCCACCAGCAATCAGTACCACACCCCACAATGCTGGGCATGGTGGCTCATGCCTGTAATTCCAGTATTTGGGAGGCAGAGGCAGGAGGATTGCTGAGTTCAAGGCTTGCCTGGGCTACATAGTGAGCTCAAAGCCGGCCTGAACTACAAGATGAGACCCTGTCTCAAAAAAAAAAAAAAATTAGATCTCATGGAAGTTAAGAACAGAATAATGGTCACCAGAAACTGAGTAACAACCAAGTGGGGTTTATTGCAAGGTTTTGCCAAGTTGTTCCAATACTAGAAAAATGTAATCAATGTGATTCACCATGTTTGCAATTGAAAGAAGGAACATTACACGTTCATTTCACATTGCATGTTACACATCATACATTACATGTGTAGCAAAACATTTCACAAAATTCAACAGTCAGTAATGATTTTTTAAACTGTAGCAAACTAGCTATAGATGTAAACTTATTCAACCTAATAAAGAGCAGCTTCAAGAAACCCACAGATAACACAATAATTAATGATGAAAATCTAAATGCTTTCTCTCCAAAACCAGCAAGACATCAACTCTTAGCACCTATTCAATATCATACTGGAAGTCTTAGCCAATGCAGTAAGGTAAAAATAAATAAATAAAAGGTATGGATATCAGAAAAAGAAAAAATTCTATTTGTAGACAATATGACTGTCTACGCAGAAAATATCAAAGAATCCACTAAAAAGGCAAACATCTAATAAAAATAATAAGCACCTTTAGGTGATATGGCATGTCAACACATAGAAATCAAGCATATTTCTGTACATTACCAATGTTTTATTCAGGATCAAAACATAAATATAGGTATGTATATGTATCTATATAAAATATTATAATAGCCCAAAGTAAAATATTTAGGCATAAATTTAATAAAATACTACAGGCTTTATATGCTGAAAACTGTAAACACAAATGAAAGAAATGAAAGAACATATAAATAAAGACATGCTATGTTTGTGGATTCTAAGAAAGAATATATTAAAGATCTCAATTCTTCCCAAACTCATCTACAAATTTAATAAAATTCTGATCAATTTCTTAATAAAGCTTTCTGTATTTGTAGAAGAGTGTAATATAAAATTTATATGAAAGGTAAATGAAGGTAAAGGATTAAAACAATTTTGAAAAAGAATGAAGTTGGAGAAATAAATATTCTAATTTAAAGTTTTATTGTAAATACAAAATAGGGAGATGAGTCCTTTTCTGAAATCACACATATTTTAGCCAAATTAGAATATGCTGTGATAGTGCTATCATTTCTCCCTTGTCACAATTATGTGACACTCTATCACCCCAAATCATATGTGTGTACCTGTGTGTTAAAATTTGCTTCTTACGATATTGTGACAGCAGAAGAATTACTGCATTTTATCCTCTACAGCCCAAAAAGGAGCCACCCAAGCCAGAGATCAGTTGTAATTTGACTTAGTCCCTCACTGGGGTCAGACATGGCAGCTCCACTGCACAGCTATAGTTTGCTGCTGGATTATAACCATCTATCCTACATAGCATCATTCAGATTCAACTTGCTCTCTTTGAGCATAAGCTCTGTGCCAGATCTAGTGCTGGGTATTTTCACACTGAACGTATCACTGAATCCTTACACCAATCCTTTCATGTAATGATTATTACCTCCACTTGAGGATGACAGAACTGAAGCAACAGTGGTGAACAGAGCAGATAATCAGCTCAATGGGACACTAAATAGTAAGGCATTCCAACTTTAATCCCACATTATACCATTTTGTATTTCCCATTAGTAAGCCATTTTATGAATTTGGGAGTTACGAAGATTTTTTACAAGGAAAAAATGTACTATAATAAACATTGGTCTGCAAAGGGGAAACCTTATCATCTGAGTTGATCCTGAATCGGGGGCATTTACTTGAGTCGCTGGCTTCTATCTCTAAAAAATAAAGTAGACCCTTGGCTTACAAACTGAATTTGCTTGTGAGGGCTGGTTGTAACTCAAGTCGGTCAACCAAAAGCTCAGGCTCCTCTACACAGCCTTCAAAGTCCCTCTCCTGTACACAGGCAGATCTCACTGTCCTTAGACAGCCATTGACCCGGACTTTTTCAATTAACCCTACATAGGAAAGGATGTTGTAATGTTCCTTCTGGAACTCTTTAAAGGGTAAACCAGTATCTGAGACCATCTGGAAGCACAGGCAGCAGACATTTGGGTCATAACTCATGCCTTTGGTCATAAATTAAAACTAAAATTCCAGTCAGAACCCAAGTTGTTCGTATGTCAGGCCATTTGCAACTCGAGTTTAAAGGAAAGACTTTCTGTTTGACCAGGGGCCTCCACATTCCAACACATGCATGAAGAAACTCTTGGGGTCTTTGTCTGCAGGAGAAGAGACACTCTCAAGAGTTTCTTCCAAAGTAAGGGATGGGGAAAATAAAATGGAGATAAAAGAAAGAAAAATTCCAAAATATGTCATTTCATCTGCATTAGCAAGATTGGCGCAACAAAGTATCAAACCTTCCCTCTTTTAAAATTCACCCTTTAGATCACAAAGTACTGAGCTATATTACTGCCATTAAGGCATAAGCATTAGAGTGAATCACAGGGCTCAAAAGCCTGGTTGCCTTTAGAAAAATCCAACTTGACCGGGATTTTTTTTTTTTTTTTTTGGACTCTCCTCAGTCTCATAATATGAGTAGTGATACAATGATGAATAATTTGTCAGTCCACAATCCTCAACCTAATGGAGTCTTCTAAATGCCTACAGAAATTGGCACTAGCAAAGGGAAATACTATTTTTTGCTTTAAGTAAATCCTATAGCATAAATAATCTAATTTTAGATATTATCCTAGAGAGCACAGGTTAAGCCAAAATGGGCCACATGAGTATAAAGGCCCTATGTTAAGGAGATTTTGAACCACACCTTACTCTGTGTAAAGTTTTTCATTTCACAGGAGTGGATTTAATATCAGTTCCAACAGGCTCTTTGCACTTCTTGGCAGGCTTTAAGAAAGGTGGAACACTTTGAATAGGCACGCTTTATTTTAAAGCCCTTTGTTAGACACCTGTATACATACAAGAATGACAAGCAATAGCAAGAATAAAGGTTTTCTCTCATTTCTACAGTACATTTTCCTTAATATGCCTCCAATCAACATGCTGGAATTCCAAGCCCAACCTGTATCTAAGGACTGTCAAATGAAAAGGAGATAATAAAATTACTTGTGTGTTGCAAAGTGATTAAATTTACATAATGATTCTGGATTTGATTAAATGCCAGATTCCCCCCTCCAAAAATTACCCATAGAGGCATTAAATCTTTCAGCCACACACACTCCACTGCATTTATGCTTCATCCACAGAAGCTCCCGTTTATCTTAGCAGAGATTACTGCCATCCCTCCACAGGAACACAGCATGCAGGTAATGCCTGAAAGCTTATTCAGAAGAGTGGCAGGGGCTCATGCAACTGATTTTCAGAATAAATATAAGAAAAATGCGACAGAGGCAGTCATTACACTCACTTCATCCAGAAAGCAGACCCTACCACAGACCTAGATGCAGCCTTTACTACCTTACTGAAAATGGGATTGATTTTTTTAAACACGATGTAAAAATTTCTGGAAATCAAAGTTTCCTTTCCACTCTCAAACCCTAAGGCATTCACTATGAACTCGCCCTTCTAGGAGCACACTGTGGAGAAGTAAGGCCATGATAGATCAGATCTGGAATCCATTTTTGGCAACCTGGTAGGTAACTAATGCATGTTCTCTCCTGAGTACCATCCTAGTGGGGCATTTCTTCTCTGTTTTGTTGCTTCATGGCCTGAATGGTAGTCTTCCGAATAAAAACATTCACACAGAAATCAAAACCATGTGCGTTACAGTGATGACATTCAGTGAAGCAAAAGGCTCCCTAAAATAGCTTCGACAATGCCCATCACATCTTAGACATCACTTGCCTCTAGACCAAGTCACTGAAAATGCACTGGTTCCAGCTCATCAAGGCAAAAATGTTTTATTTTTTCTAATTAAAGATCAAGAACAGGGAGTATATCATCAGCATGTTGTTCACTGGATCCAAAATGCTTCAGTCACAGAAAATAGATTACTTCTCTATTCTGATTGATGTCAACTTCCTCTTTCACACATCCTGAGGTTACTAACAGGCAGTCTTGACCCGGCAACTATAAAAACCTAAACCCCACTAAAGCTCTTGGTGGTGGTCAACATTCTAAGCCTTTCTCTCTCCCAAAGCATCCTACTGCTTGCTATCAAATGTCCATCAGTCTCTCACCAGTCATTTGCAAAGAGTTACAGGCACCCATGGTTCATCCACAGCCTTCTTAGAATGCATGTGCACTGCATTTAGTGAAGGTAAGTCTCATGTCTCAGGTCAGCGTGTTATCAATAAGTTGTAAAGAGTTAATCACAATTGTGGCAGGCAGGTTGCCTCGGCAACCTGAAACAGTACTTCAGCATATATCTGACAACAGTACTTACAAAATAACCTTTTTAAAAAGTGCCATTATTGGGCTATTTTTTCAAGTGTATAACAATTTGATTATAAAAAGACCAAATTTCCAGTTGCCAGCTCAAAGTAGGGACTATAAACTCGTGGATTAACATTTTCTAGACATCTGTTTTGGCACTTCAAAATAAGTGTAGTGCAATAAATACATAGTTCTAAAGGACACAGGATGTGTTTAGTATTTTGATTTTTTTTGTTAATTTTGTAACAATCACTTGGAAAGCTATGACTAAAATTTGTTTCTCTGCAAAATATTTTTCTTTATCTCATTGGCTATTATGGAAGAGTTAATATGAGTCACAAAACTACCTTGTCCCATTTTTCTTTTTTTAAAAAAAATCCCCAGGGAACTCAGGGAATTAAACTCATAAATTTAATTTCAATATCTGGTAAGCTGTGGGGACAATTATTAAGGCAGTCGTTTATGAGTATCTAGGGGAAACCTTAGTGATAAACAGTAGCCAATACAGATTCTTCAAACACAAATCATGCCAAATGAAGCTAATTCCTGTTCACGATAGGATGTCAAAGTGAATGGTGAAAGATGGAACAAAGTTAACCTATCTTAGAGAGGGACGCATCTGATATAATTTAATCTGACATTCTTATAGAGAATACCAGAAGAAGATAATAAATAGAGTTAGTAAAAAGCAATTTTATGAAGTAGCCAGGACTGGTTTGATGGAGGCTCAAGGTAAGTGGAAGAGATGACAGAATTGGAAAAATTCTATATATAATACTATGCAGATAATGAAATAACCACTCAGATTAAATCAACCTGGATTATACTCTTAGCCAGTTATTATACAAAGTATATATATATATATATATATACATATATATATATATATATATATACATAATATTGGGGAGAGAAATAAATCAAACACACCTCATCAGGTATATTTTTAGTCAAGTATCTCAAATAGAGAAACTTTACCAAATGAGTACAAATGTAACTAGCAAGAATCTATCCATACAGAGGAGAATGAATGAGAGGATATGATGATAGGGAACAGACTACTTTATGGCATGGGACATAGACGTCTAGTATTTCCCTCTGTCTAGTGAGCCAAGCCCACACTGTTAGCCTGGAGTTTTAAGATTCCTCATAACCGGGGACATCTCTCTAGTTGTATCTCATGCTGCTTTCCACCAGACCAATCTCCATTCCCAGGCTTTGTGTGGCTCCTTGGCCTAAACTACTTATTACCTCAGTTGTCCTCCTGTAACAACCTCATCAGTCCTTTAAAATCAGGCTCAGTGTCTCCTTTCAAACAGCATCTTGCCAGATTCACTAATTAGAATTATTAGGTTTTTTAGTCCACCAAGTTTCTCATAGCAGCTTGTTTAACTTCCACATAGACCTTTATCACTGTTTTCCCTTATGAGAATTAACCAAATACAGGTCAATTTCCCATTAGATTGTGAACTCCTGGAGGGTGAGAGTCATGGCTTATTCATCCTTTATCTTTTTCACAGCAGGCATTCAATAAATATTTGTTGAGTTGAACTGGATTGGAACTAGAATAAACATACCATCTAGGCATTTATTATTGGAAATGCCTCACAGTTCCAGAGAAACTGCTATTGGTTTGGCCTTTCTCTTTCCAGATTTTTCAGGCTTATTTTCCAGTACTGGAAAGAAAATAAAACAGATGAAAACTAAAAATCTATAACCACACAGTAAGGAAGTAGAGGGCATTTACCTCACATCTTGAATGACCTTCCTTTTGGATGCTGAAGGATTTAGAAATGCCCAGTGTGGCGAACGGGTGACAATGGCATCTGGATTCTGAGTTTTCAAAGCATGAAGGCAAAGTATCTTCAGAACCAGGACTGGAGGCCACCAAAAGAAGACATATAGAAACTATCTCCTAATTATCATATACCTTCTCTTCATCTCCAGGCATATCTGAATTCAGAGAGTCAATATTCACACTGCCCAGTACTGATAGGAAAACTGGAGAACTTTTATATGGAAAATAGGTTAAAAGACTTTTTCGTCTCTTGTTTATTGGTGTTCAGGTCAAAGTTTGGGTCCATTATAGCTATAGGTTCTAAATTTGAGCATGCAGGTATTAGATCATTATGCTAATAGATGCTGATTCTACCTAAGGTCTTTGTAATGGCATTATATACAAAAAAACTGAGCTTTACAGTGTGGGAATCCCTTTCAGCTTCACTTATCAGCAGGAAGTGTTTTGTCCCACCCAATATCCTCTTGAGGTTGAGTTTATAATAATGCTAATTCAGCATGAAAGAACTCAGCTCCACCCTCTAGCACAGAGCTTGGCATGAACACATGCTCAGGGAGTGGTTATTATTATTTTCTTTTTGAGACAGGGTCTTGCTTTGTAGTTCAGGCTGGCCCTGAGCTCACTATGTAGCCCAGGCAAGCCTTGAACTCAGCAATCCTCCTGCCTCTGCCTCCTGAGTGCTGGGATGACAGGCCTGAGCCACCACGCCTGGCACTTTTTATTATTATTTTTGAAACAGGGTCTCACTTTGTAGTTCAGGCTGGCCCTGAGCTCACTATGAAGCCCAGGCAAGCCTCTAACTCAGCAATCCTCCTGCCTCTGCCTCCTGAGTACTGGGATGACAGGCATAAGCCACCACGTCCAGCAGGAGTACTTATTTTTGTGGCTTGCCAGTAGAGATTCACAGTCTCCTAAAAGTTAATGCTGCTCTGCATGCTTCAACTGGCCAAGAAACACTTACTGATTTAATGGAGGTACTATGGGTGCTAGTTAAACACACAGTTTTCAGAGTCAGATAAACCTGGATTCAAATTCTATTTCTTCCATGTAGTACCTGTGTAACTTTGGACAATGTCTTTAACTTCCTGTGCTCTATCTATCACTGGGAGATAATTACCACCCCCTCCATGGGTTTATTGTGAAGAGTCAGGAGATGAGGCACAGAAATCTAATGGATACCAAGTGGTGCATGTAAGGATGCTGGAATTCATAGGTTGAGGAAGCCACAAATCATCACTCATGGTGAAAACAAAAGTTAGTGAGAACCAAGTATGTCCAGATAAGCAAGAACTTCAAAATTAATAGAGCCCAATAAAAATACATAGGCCAAAGTTATGGGAGATAACTCATAAAAAAGGAGAAAAGAAACCACTATCAAACTACTTGTTGGGGGACACTCTGCAGACTATTTTGGGAGCTACCTCTAGAGTGATCTCAGGTCAGCATGGACACAAATGGCAATGGAAACAAAAGAAGTCATTTCAGTCTCCCTGGAGCATCTACAAGCCACTGAAATCCTTCCAGTATGAGAATTCATCAGTAGGTAGTAGCCTCAATAGACAGAAAAATTAAAATAAATGTAAGGACAGTGAATAAATACTAAATTCATACATTTGAAATGGTTTATCTTCAGTGTTCTCTGTAGAGAACTCAACAAAACTCAAGGTTTCCCTAAAGTTACATTAAAAGAGATTCTCTTCTCATTTTATATTCTTTTTGTACTCTTTGTATTTTTAATCATTAATATAGATTACTCTTATAATTTAAAAAGGTACAAGAGCAGAAAAGAATAACTAAAAACTCAGCATGTTGTGTAATGCTTTGCACTAGGTAGGACTCAGTAAATACTTGAATGGAAGAACATCACTCAATCATCTCATCAGTTCATATATGGAAAGGGAGAAAGGTTTCTAAAAAGGACAGAAATAAAAGGGGAGAATAGTGAGATCATAAAAGTAATTTGGAACAGTTTTCACCCTCCTTCAAAAGAGAAAAAAAAAGTCACCAAAGGAAAAGTTGACAAGTACCTTCCCCACCCAAGGGGTGCTGCTGTGAAGAATTCCATTGTGCTTTGCAAATACTGTCTGCATATCTGTGAGAGGTATAAACAGGAAGATCTTTATAGTGCTGATCAGCACCTGCTATGTTCCAAACTGGGAGGGAGTGGAGCAGAGGTTAAACTCCTTACCCAGGCCATGAAGGATGGATGCTTTGCCATAAGGTTGCATCTTAGTGAGGAGCCCAGGGTCTCCGTGGAAATTGCAGTGAAATACTTCACATGAGCAAGTCGCAGAGCACTGTGATCTCAAATATGACAGTTTATTACAAAATGCTTTTCCAGAATGGGCAGTCGAAATTAAAGATAAAATACTCTACTAGGTCATCTTCTCTCTCTTAGATTGGACTTAATTCCATATAAATCCTAACACTTTCAGTGATATATAAGGGGGATTTACACTAATAAATCCTAAATGGAAAACATAGACACATATCAGCAACACAGAACACAAAGGAAAAACAGTCACTTTTACCAATTCTTCTTGACATATTTCAAGGTAATTATAAGTTCCCAAATGTCTTTGAATTTATAGTTTTTAAAAGAATTACTTTACTGAAAATCTAGTGGATAAAGTTATCAGGATCAAGTTAAAACAAATACATGTGCTATTCTCACTGCTCAGTTTATTATGTTCACAGTAAGTAATCAAACTCCTGAACTAATATGAAGAAGTAGCAAAAAATGGTCCTATGGTAAGCACGGCATAGATTTTATTTTAACAAGGACAAGCAGTCCTTGGCCAAGGTGGCAGGAATGAATGCAATGGCTTTCTTGCCAATGAAGAAGTCCACAAGAGAGTTAATTTACTTATCAAATGAAACCTATCTACACTGATCACTTTCAATTTTGTGATTTAGCAGTGAGGGGTCTTTATAAATATCTTGTCTATTTTATTTCATTTTATTTTTCAGACTCTTCTATTTCTCTCCTTTTTATCTAGCTATATAAAATAATACACTTTTTAAAAGTTGATTTTATTGATACATTTCATATAGGGTAGGTAGGTGAAGGGGAAAATAATATATTTTTTTACTTGATGAAAATTACTCACCAAATGATCCGCATACACACATACATGAAGCACAATGGAAATCCAGGCTTCTCTTTATCAAAGAGCTTTTATCTCTTTCTTCTCCTCCTCAGTTACTGTGAGGAGATCTGATTGCTAGGTCTGGCTGGACTGTCTAGCTTCTTGTGTGATCTGAGGCAGTGGGCCCTCCTCTCTCTGGCTCACTCTTCCCCTCTGTGCACTGAGGAACTGGATGAGATGCATGCTAAATTTCAACAGCAGTGACTCCCCTAAATTTGAAGGCACTCAGAAGTTTTTGATTCCTTTGTCAACCTGACAGAGCAGGAGACCCTCTCTAGTTGGATGCCCTCCATGCTGGAGGAGGGCCAGGGAACAAGACACTCCTTGGGGAAGTGAAGCTTCTCCGACAGGAAAGTAAGGGCCTTCCATTCAGGCTCTGGCTTGGAACTTCAGGGATGTAAGTCTCCATGGCACAATGTACACTCATTTTGTAGGCATAGCCATCAATCATGAAGTCTTATCACGTAAGTATTGCTCATTTAATATTCTGTGACCAAATGGCGACTTTGGTGAAAGCACTCTTAACGATAGATAGCTCAAGCAAGGATCTCCATGATCTTGCTATTAGGGTGCTCAGAGCCACACTGACACCCTCATGATGTCTATTTCAGTCAGGGTTCTTCAGGGAAATGAAACTATAGGAGAAACCCACACGGACGTATACTATCTTGATTTATTTTGTGCTGCTACAAACAACTGCCATAGACTGGGTAATATATAAAGAACAGAAATTTATTTCTCACAGTTCTGGAGTCTTGGAAGTCCAAGATATAGGAACCTTCAGCTTTGGTATGTGGTAAGAACCCAGTTCCACTTCCAAGATGGCACCTTGACCAGTGCATCCTTCAGAAGGTAAAAGCACTGTTGTTGACATGGCAGAGGAATGCAAGAGCCAAGAGAGTCAGCAAAAAGGAGGCCAAACCAGCACTTTTATGAGGAACCCATTCCTGCAGTAGTACAATTACTTCACTAAACAGGGCAGAGACCTGCCAGACCTCCCACAGGGCCTCATTTCCTACCACTATCATAACTGCAGTCAAACTGCAACATAGTTGTCAGAGAGAAGAGTGTTCATATCATCGTTTGTGTGCATGTCTGTGTGTATGAGATGTGAATCTGAATTTTTAAAATGCATTAACTAAGCCGAATAACACGTTGCCACGAATCCCACTCAGAATACTCCCGCTTGTTTGGAACACATCTATCCCATCATTCTTTCTTTTACTTATTTATTTTTATTCACGTATGTTGGTAGTCCACAATTTTCCATTCCTTGTGGGGAATTGATATATGCACATAACACATCTGAACTCCTTTTTTCATCCTTTGTCCCTCTTTTCCCTCTCATTTCTTTCTTTTTTTTTTTTTATGCTTTTTGAGACAGGGTCTCGCGTTGTAGTTCAGGCTGGTCCTGAGCTCACTATGGTGCCCAGGCAAGCCGCTGCAAACTCAGCAATCCTCCTGTCTCTGCCTCCCGAGTGCTGGGATGACAGGCGTGAGCCACCACGTCCGTCTGGCATTGTGGTATGCGGTGTTAATTGTTGGTGGGCGTGTCTCCACGCCCAGCGTTATATGTGGTTACCGGGGATCAAACTCAGGTCCTTGCGCTTGCGAGGCAGACGCCGGAACCACTGAGCTAACCCTCCGGCCCTCCCTCTCATTTCTTGATCCCTTTCCCCTTTGAGAAAGATCTACTTCCCTACCTTCTGTTTTTATCTTTTATCTGTGGAATAGGATGTCTGAAATAAGGAGGATGTCTGTAGCATTTTTATTTAAACTGTAACACTTTTATTTAAACATTCATTATACCTTTTGATCATACCTTGTATGTGTGTATGAGAATTATGTTTTGAAAAGGAAAGGAGAGTATTTTAAGGAATTGGCTCATGTGATTATAGGGGTTGAGAAGTCTGAAACCTATAACACAGGATGACAGCTAAAAACCCAGGTAAAAACTGACACTTTAGTCTTGAGTCCTAAATCTACAGGGCAGGCCAGACAGCCCAGAAATGCAAGCAGGGTTTCTATGTTACCATGCTGAGGCTAAATTTCTTTTTCTTTAGGAAACCTGTCTTTGATTTTAGTGTCTTCGCTTGATTGGAGGAGGTCTATCCACATTATGGGGGGTAATTCTGTTTTGTTCAAAGTTTTCTGACTCACATGCTAATGTCATCTAAAAACTACCCTTACAGCAACATCTAGAACAAGGTTGCACCAAACAGTTGGATATCTAGCTAAGTTGACAAATAAAATGAACCATCTGTGCTCAAATACTGACTGCCTTTACTCATCATCCAGGCCACTTAACCATTGTCCTTTGAACTGGGTTTTACCTTGGATAGCTGACACTGGCTTTGTACCCTGTGCCTGGTCTGCAACCCCGCCAGATCTTATAAAAATAGTCTCTCACATGGGATCTTCTCTTCTACCCTTTCACTGCTTCCAGAATAGCTTAAGTCTAAGCTGCTAGACCAGCCAGAGCAGGCACCGATACAAAGAAGCCAGTAGCCCCTGTACTGTAGCTCAGGAAATGCCTCTCCAGTCAGGAAATTCCTCTCCTAACTTCCTCCTGCATGGGCACTGCTGGCTTCCTAAAGCACTTGGCTTTGTGTACTGTCTCAGTCTCATTTGGCGCCACAATAGCCCCTTTGCTTTCCTTCTGATCTGTGCTTCCCTTATTGATCCCAATCTTTTCTGTCTGCCAAGACTAGGTAAAATTTCCGGTGTCTGAACCCCATCTATCTGGGAAAGAAGACCAGATAACCTATATAATGTGTGACATTTCTTAAAACACTTTCACTATCTGGTACTCTGATGGTACCTGAGAATTTATAAACAAGCAAAGATATCACCTTCACAAAGCCTTGGTTGGCAGATGGAGAAACTGAAGCTCAGAAGGAGTAATTCCTCAGCACAACAGTATATCGCTAGCCAGTACACCTTCCCCTGGTATGAGCCTGGGGCTCTGAGTTCATTCATCAAGCCAGAAGCACCTTTATGGGGTTTTAAATACTACTGAGCTGACTCTTATTAACAATGCCACCTTGGATTCATATGTAACTTTGCTTCCAAAATGATCACAACAGCATTTCCCACTTTTCACCTAATTATCTCCTGTTGGTTCAAAATTCCCAACAGTATCTTGTTCCCTACCTTAGGCTGCAGAGATGAAAGATTTATTGTTCATTTTCTGTGTTAGAATCTTAACTCAAATTTAGCCTGCAAGGCCAATGTCTGCAAAGTGTTTGCAAAGCTGTTTGGTAACTGCTCTAGAGTGAATGAAAGTCTGGACATAAGAGCTTTCATTCTCAAAGATGGGCACTGAGCTCAGTCCATGTAGGCTACAGCAGGAACTTGGGTGGATTGAAATAGGCCAGCATGGCGTGGCTGTGGGGAGAAAGGAACCCTTCTCCACTGTTGGTGGGATTGCAGACTTGTGCAACCATTGTGGAGATCTATGTGGAGATTTCTCAGAAAACTAGGACTACGGGTCCCATTTGACCCTGCTATCCCCCTGCTAGGAATATACCCAAAAGAACTTAAAAACTCACATTGGAAAGACAGATGTACACCCTTGTTCATAGCAGCTCAGTTCGTGATAGCTCAATCTTGGAAACAACCCAAATGTCCATCAACTGGAGAGTGGATAAAGAAGAT